>KK351019.1:1637150-1679384 GCA_000671755.1 Glossina brevipalpis
ATTGTTAAATAATTATTTTTTATATTTTTTATAGCATAAGGCATGATTTAGTTTTTTATTTATGTTTATATTTTCTATTTTTGTTTAGTTTTCATAAGTATTTTGTTTATTTTTCTATGCCGCTTTATTATCAATTATCTTAGCAAAGACACGCAGCTAGCCCACATTTTAGCAAAGACATAAATGTGGGCCAGAGTAATGTGGGCTAACTTCACACCAGTAATCGTTTTCCATTGACATTGTTGTACACAATCGAGTTTTCGTCTCCAGTGATGATTCGTTTTAAAAACGGATCGAATTCATTGCATTTAAGCAATAATTCGCAGAGCACTAATGAGGCAGATGAATTTCTTTCAAATCGTGAGACCGACACCTTTTAAATGCTTCTCAATGGCTGTATATGAAACATTTAAGTTCTTTGCAATCTCCCGTGTAGTTACATGACGATCCGCTTCGATAATGGCTTTGATTTCATCCTCATTAAATTCAACTGGTCGACCTGAACGTTGGTTTAAGAGAAAAATCTCCAAAACGGAATGTTTCAAACCAATTTCGGCATTGCCTTTCTTTAAGGGCTTGATCACCATACACATCCCGTAACTTTTTGGTGACTTGCACTACGTTGTTTCCTTTACCAAAATAATAAAGCAAAATATGGGGGAAATGTTCGCGCTTGCACTCAATATTAATGTTAAGGTTAAAAAAAAAACTTTAGGAAAATATCTACGCAATGAACTTGTAAAGCTAGATAAGGATGACAGCTGACATACATAAGAAGAAAAAGATCATAATATTTACGGATATTATAAAAATGGGAATGAGAGACATCTATAAGTGAAATCGGCAATTACTTAGTTGCCAACCCGTTGTTATAATAAGCCATTTAATTATATACTGTAGAATATAAAGTAGTATAAATTTATCTACGGTCAAAAATATAAAAATAATGCGAAAGATGAGACAAAAAATATAATTAAATGAATACTACAAGGTCAAATAACTGACATTAAATAAAATGAAATAATATTACAAAATTGCCTTTTGTGTATTTTCCTTTAAACAAACTCCACTTTAGTAGGTCGTGAAAAGCGTAGATTTCATTTACTATCCTCCAGGGTTTTATAATTATTTAAAGGAACTTATTTCTTTTACGCTTATTAGTCTTGTATATCATTACATTCTTACACTCAACGTATTTATCTTAAGTGAAATCCTCCGCTTACAATCCTTACGAATATCACAAAGGCTACGTTCCATTCTGCTGTGTCTTTACCTGATAAATTTCACGGGATCTTCGTCTCATTTATCTTTGCTTTCATCGACTGCTACAAATGCCCTTTTTTCTGATCGGGGCAGGTAAAGTGTAAGGTTTCAGCATAGATTTCGGCAGGATTATTTTTATCAGTTTTTGATTTTCACAACAATAGATGAGAAAAATATGTAAGATGTTTAAGATGTTTGACGACAATATTGATGTTATTTCTGGTGTCAACGCTGACAGGTTACGGATGAAATGGTTCGTTGATTGGTGGTGGAAGTGATAGATGCATACGGCGCTAACGACGGCTAAAAATATATTTATTCAAAGCTGCGATTTGATTAATCGTTAAACGTAAATATTTGTATTTAATTTCTTTTAGCATAAAAAACGACAATTGCGGCAACATTTTAAGTTGATTTAAGTGTAATTCATTTCGTTTTTCTTTAATTGACATTATTAGCAGTTTTAATAAAAATTAATTAATAATAGAATTTATTTGATTTTGATGTTGCTTCTTTGGTTTATAGCTTGGATTCCTGGAAATTGTTTTAGTTTCATATTTTTTTAAATTAGACAACACACGCTTATTCGCTATTTTCTCAAGTATTATCAAAATAAAAAAAAAACTAACTTTCATTAAAATGTTCGGTCGTTCGTTGGTAACATTGTAGTGCGCAAATATTTGATTCTCTTTATATTTTATTCTTGTCTTTTTTTTACAGAAATCGATCATCTTTTATATGTCAATATCGCTTCCATATAAACAGATAAAGAAGGAGGCACAAGGAGGCATGTATGTTTTAATGTTCCATATATATTGGGACACAATATATTCATAATTGTCGGTTTACACTATGTTTGACGATATCTGTACAGCGTACTCCATTTTAACTTACTGGTGTGAAGTTAGCCCCCATTTGTCTGGCCCCCTTTTTTCTCTTTGCTAAAAAAGCGGCTAACTTCACAGTTGGTACGTGTCTTTGCTAAGATAATTAATAATAAAGCAGGATGGAAAAACAACAAAATGCTCACAAATATTAAACAAAAATAGAAAATACAAACATAAATGAAATATAAAATCACGCCCTATGCTATAAAAAATATAAACAAGAATTCTTGTTATTACTCATCATGAACAGTGCGCTTGAAGTTTGACAAATTACATTGGTGCATCGACGCATTGACGCATAGACACATTGACGCATTGACGCATAGACGCGTTGACACATTGACGCATCAACGCATCGATTCATTGACGCATTGAGGCATTGACGCATTTGCGCATAGACGCATCAATGCATCAACGCATTGACGCATCAACGCACGAACGCATTGACGTAATGACGCATCAACGCATTGACGCAACGTAGCATCAAGTTCTTGAAACTTGTGCTTCCTAGTGTGATATTTTCTTTGACAAACGTTCTCAATCATATTATTACTGCATGTACCTTTCCGGACTGTTGGAAGGTAGCCATAGTTACACCCATTGCGAAAACGGCCAAGCCTATGTCACCAGGGGATTATCGCCCGATTAGCATCTTGCCTGCCTTGTCTAAGGTGTTTGAGCGTTTAGTCACTGATCACTGATCAGCTTACATTTATGTTCCAAGGAGTTACTGTCAACTAACCAATCTGGTTACAAGCCTTGTCACAGTTCTAATACGGCTATGCTCAAGGTGCTTGAGGATATCCGTCCTGAATATCATAAGGGTAATTTAACCACCCTTGTTTTGATTGACTTCACTAAAGCATTTGACACGGTGAACCACAATCTTTTGCTGCAAAAGTTGCGATCCTATTTTGGCTTCGATTTAATGGCGATTAGATTGGTTAAGTCTTATTTGGTCAACAAGTATCAATGTGTGAAGATCGGTCAACGTCTGTCCGCGGATCAATTCCGGAGTACCACGGGGCTCTATTTTGGGGCCTATATTGTTCAGCATCTTCATAATTAATCTTGTTGGATGTTGTCAGAATTGCAACATTTATTTATATGCTGATGATGCCCAATTATACTTGTCACGTACGCGTGGACTGGTGGAGGACTTAGTCCAAAGAGTTAACGACGACTTGTGTCGTATCCATCGTTGGTCCGCTGATAATTATCTCAGGCTTAACGCTGGGAAAACAAAAGCCATGGTTATTTCGGCTAATGCTNGACATTGGATTCTCATTTATTGTGAAAAAGATAGAAACGCGGCTAATACGTTTTGTGAATATGTACGAAAGGATGCGAGTTCATGTGGAATGCAAGTAGAAAAACCAAGAATTGTTATTCTTCATAATGATCGCATTGAAACTTATATAACGGCATTAAGAGCGAATATCACGAAACAAACTCAAATTGTTGTTTGCATATGCTCACATGGCAGAGACGACAAGTATACTGCGATTAAAAAAATTTGCTGTAACGAAATTCCAGTACTATTATCACTATTAAGAATTTTACAACTACTATTACACAAAATGTTTAACTTACATATTCCATATTATACAGTTGTTTTCGTGTAGATGAATTAAAAAAGTTTTATAACAGTCCCGAATCGCGTAAAATGGGTGGTCCATTTCAGAACCACTTCTTCACCTTTTCCAACATTAATTCGAGGCCTTCCCGGGTAAGTAACTATTTTATAAAAAAAATGAAAATCATAATGGCGTCTTTTTTTGTAAAAAATTAAGGAAAATTCAATCTTTGCAAAAATCAACTTTACAAGCATAAGAATTACTTGCGCCTTCTTTCTAAAAAAAAATCAATTTCAATGTGGCGTCTTTCTTTGTAAATTAAGGAAATTGCAATTTAAAAAAAATTTTTCAAAAACACTGAGTATAATTGATGTCAATTTCAACAAATGCTCACATCTTCGTTCCAAATCCAGTCATTGAATGAGTAGGAACAACAATTATCTTTGGTTTATAGCTGAAAATCTGTGAGAACCTGCAGGTTGCAGACATATTACTTTCTAAAGTTTCACATCCACATACATCTCTGTTAGCGAAGCGTATTCTTTTTCTTAATTCGAACCAAGGCAATTCCCAGAACATTTTTTTCCCCAGATGTTTGTTATATCTGCGAAATGATTTGCAATAACATCTTAGAAAAGGGTTTGATCCGAATAAAAGAAACTAACCAAAAACTATAAAAAACAAGTTTATGAACCGGTAGTCACTGAAGAAAGGGAATGGATAAAAATTCAGGATAAGTCGTAAATAATATCTAAATGCTTAATGCTTATATATGTATATATATATTTAAATAAAGAAGTTTTGATGATGAGAACAACTAAGATCAAGGATGACTGAGATTTTAGGAAAACAACATTTGTATAGGAATTTAATCAGTTTTAGTAAATATCTTTATATTGAATAATTTTTAGTAACTTAAAAAAATTAAATTTATTTTCACATTCACATAGACGGATGTTTTGCACATCAATACACGAAAAAAAGAAGAAAGAATTTTCCAACATCAATTATTTCCCTTGAACCGCCTTGAAAGCCTTCAGTTTGGCACCCATTTTCCAGTTTTTAATTGAGAACGTGATAATAGCCAGGATAACCACCCAGAGGTCCTTAAAAAAAGCCAACAATCCCCGCTAACACAGGAGAGAGCTAATCTTTTTTTATACTCAATGCTACCGCAACTTACAAAGTGTCATGATATGTGATATCAAAATTGGTGTCACTTCGAAATTTGCACTAGCATTGAGTGCAAAAAAGAAAACCTACCACTAAAATCTCTTATAAAATTGTAATTTAACGTAGAAAGTGTTTGACAAAAAGTTACATTATGTGGGAAAAAATCAGCCGACCTAATTTTTATGACGACGTTAGTTAAACCACAGCCAACTTTAGGATATAATTCAAGTTTGAAGAAAATTAACAAAACGTTTGTTCTTATCATAGTTAAAAAATATTTCAATTTAAATTATGTTGCCTATGTCATCGTATGAATTAATCGTTTCCTCTTTTGGTAAGTTGACCAACTATCTTTATCTATATTATACCGAAAAGGGGCCATAAATTTAACCTCAAAACAGAAAAAGACGGCATTAAAATTTTCAGTTTTCCATTTTTGATAATAATATAAACTCATTCATCGGCGATATTATGCAACCATGTACATGCAATATTATCCCACAAAACCAAAACTCATCTAAAGTAAAACCTGGAAACTCTAAGTTATAACGGCAAATTTTTAAGACTGCGATTTTGCATTGTGCTTTAAGCAATAAACAAATAAAGAACTCGTGCTTGCTTTTGCGTTGTTAAAAAAAAAGCTTCAGCATATAGTTCAAGTTTAGAGAAAATTAGCGAAACATTTATTCGTATCATAGTTAAAAAATATTTCAATTAAAATTATCCTGACCACCATCGTATGAATTAATTGTTCTCCTTTTTGGTAAGTTGACCGACTATCTTTATCTATTTTATACGGAAAAGAGGCTATAAATATAACCTCAAAATAGAAAAAGAAATTGTTAGTACAGCATTAAAATCTTCAATTTTTTTCTGTCTTTTCAGTTCATACAAAACGAAAAATAGGTGCAAAGAGTAAGAACGCAAGCAGAAGTATTCAGTCTACCACTATTAGAAAATCTAAATCCAAGTCCAAATCCAATCAACGGGTAAATAAAATCAAAATAGATGAAGTTATTAAATGAAAATTTTCTTAATTCGGACGAAGTGAATTAATTTCGAATTCCTTCGTTCGAGTTTTCAGAGTGAAGTTTGCGCGATTCTATACTGCGAATAAAATTACACAAGAAGAACGTGGGTGCATAGTATAACAAAAGCAACAAAGGTAATTAGGTCTTTTATAAAATTTTGTAACTGCATTCAAATCTTGTCAGAGCAGAAAGCTTATTATCATCTTCAGCCATTGACTACGATTTTGCGAAAATGTCAGAACGTGGGCGTCGTCTCCGTAATGGTTTAATACTACAAACAAAGGCCGTTCCATCTGATGAATCAAGCTGCAATGCAATAGGTAGCACTGAGGATAGCGGTCTCGATTCAACTGCTGACTTATCATCAAATTTCTCTAAGTTGTCTATGGGACGGGGACGTGCGCGTAGACGTATTCAAGAATCCATAAAGCTACCTATCTTGGCAGCAACTGTTGACGGGTCACCATCAGCCTTTCCTCAAGTTATACATGCACCGAAAGGTGAAACTATTAAAGACTCCACCGACAAAGAGTCTAGCAAAGCTTCGAATTTACTTGCACCTCCCAAAGCAAGACACGGCACGAAAGGTACTCCGGAGAGACAAGCATGTAGTTACATATAAACTCGGATCCCAACAGAGGCATTTTTGTTTATGAAGTTCACTTTGTTCCCAATATCGACTCGAGCCGTTTAAAAGAAAAATATTTAAGCGAGCATAGAGACAAATTTGGCGGAATTAAAAATTTTGATGGAACTAATTTATATTTACCAATTTTGTTGAAAATTTTATTAAAATCAAAATTATCTGAGAACATATTAATAATAAAGTAATTTAGATTAAAATTAATGACTTTTTTGCTTCTTTCAATTTTTTTCTGTTTGATTCCTGAGTTGTGCTGGATTGCGTGATGAAGTAAGAACTTATCATAAATTGATGCGCGAAATTGCAAATTTCACTTGCGTCTCTCCTAATGAACCTGTAGATGCAGTGTTATACCAATATATATGAGAGTCCCGAATCGGTCAAAATGGATGGTTCATTGCGGAACTACTTCTTCACATTTTTCAACAATTCATCTTGTTTATTATTTATTGTTTACCGTTTATTGTCTCATTTTTATGGTTTGATCCCGATTGATTGTTTTTTTGTCGTTTTATCGTTTTATTATTTTGATGTTTTATAGTTTTATTACTTTATTATTTTATAGTTTTTTTTATTTTATAGTTTTGTTACTTTATTTTTTATTATTGTTATTATTTACATATTTTATATATATTTATATATTTGTTCATATTGCTATTGTCGTTGTTGTTGTTACTGCTGCTGTTATGGTTGAGTTTCTTGTTTCTACAGTTGTTGTTGTTGTTAACAGCGATGTTATTAGGTCGTTGTGCCTACACTGCGACTACGGCAGTATCACATCTGTTGGACACTTTTACTACGGCTATTTCTATGTCAAACGAGGCAACTGAGTAACCATTTCATAAGACATATAACAATTTTTTAAAGAATTTATGAACACCATTCACTTTTCGGTTAGCTGAAGATAATTGGTAGGACAAATTTTCTCAGTTAGCCTTTTTTAATTTCTCTGTTGTGCATTAGCTCGGTCAAATTTTGTCATTTAGTTTTCATGTAATTCCCGGTCTGATGTACTAAATAAGCACTTCCTTCAATTTAGTGGGGAGACTGTTAATCGATCCCTTGTTGAAATGAGTGGATCTCTTTACCTTTACACTGACATGTTTCAATTTAGGTCATCATCCGTTGACGAGGTGTTGATGACAGTCTACAGCATCAAATCTAATGCTGTTGGCTGCGAAGAGATTAGCATCAAGTTCTTCAAACTTGTGCTTCCTAGTGTGATATTTTCTTTGACACACGTTCTCAATCATATTATTACTACATGTACTTTTCCGGACTGTTGGAAGGTAGCCATAGTTACACCCATTGCGAAAACGGCCAAGCCTATGTCACCAGGGGATTATCGCCCGATTAGCATCTTGCCTGCCTTGTCTAATGTGTTTGAACGTTTAGTCACTGATCAGATCAGCTTACATTTATGTTCCAAGGAGTTGCTGTCACCTAACCAATCTGGTTATAAGCCTTATCACAGTTCTAATACGGCTATGCTCAAGGTGCTTGAGGATATCCGTCCTGAATATCATAAGGGTAATTTAACCACCCTTGTTTTCATTGACTTCACTAAAGCATTTGACACGGTGAACCACAGTCTTTTGCTGTGATCCTATTTTGGCTTCGATTTAATGGCGATTAGGTTGGTCAAGTCTTATTTGGTCAACAGGTATCAATATGTGAAGATCGGTCAACGTCTGTCCGCGTATTGTTCAGCATCTTCATTAATGATCTTGTTAGATGTTGTCAGAATTGCAACATTCAAATTATGAAGCTGTTAAAGATGAGAGCTCACAAGAGCATTTATTTATAGTTAACGCAAATGATCGCTATCGCTTCTTGAATTTTTTTATTTAATTAAATTAATAGAGAAGTGGTAGAATTTCTGTTCATATAAAAATTGTCATGAAATAGATTCAGTCAATCTTCAATAAATTATATAGTTGATTATAACAATTTCTCTGTTTGAATAAAAAAAACTTTTCTTGTTAGAACATTGGATATGGATCTACTATAACTTGTGTTTTTTTAATCTAACAATGCTGTCAATGTTAAATGTTTAAATATATTCGTTAATTTTAATGTCTTTTTTTCAAAGCGTCGTTTTCAGTGATCCTAATGAAGGTTAGAAAAACACTGTTTTTTTTTTCCTTAGCTAGTCTTCGCGAAATGTATCGATTATCTCTAAATTTAGAAATTATAAAATCGTGGGTATAGGTTAGCCTAGATCTCTTCTCCATCCATTTAATTTAACTCTGGAATTATGTGCGTTTTTTCTTTATCGTTTATTATATTATTCTCAACTTTTAAAATGTCAAGTTTTGGATCCATGCCTATCGATCTTTAATCCTGTAATTACACTTTACCTCTGTTAAACACTCTCAATCTCTTTCTTTTCTTTCGACCAAATAAATTAGACAATCCCACGTAAATTTTCAAAGTCTAATGACTGAACTGCACATACATATATTACACCATTCGCAATAACCATGGGTAGACGTAATACTTGTTGTCCGGTTTTATCACCCTTATCATAATAAGCGCAGATTATAACTATTCCGGTTTTTCTCAGCCTATTACATACCTTGGCCCTAGCTCTAGTGTAAGTATCAAAAATTATAGTTGCAGTAACATTTCCACGCTTTTTTTTTCCATAAATGAGTTCTCACTTTGGAACTTTTAAGCTTGACTAAGGCCTAATTGTTCAACTGTTTCTACATTATCCACCCTTAAATTCCTTTCGCTCCTACGCTCATAAGGAACTGAAGGTAATCAGATGGTTATGCTTTCTATAATATTCTCAGGGCGAATGGACCTTGGCTCTATTCTCTCTAGT
The DNA here is from genome assembly GCA_000671755.1 of Glossina brevipalpis. NCBI lineage: Eukaryota > Metazoa > Arthropoda > Insecta > Diptera > Glossinidae > Glossina > Glossina brevipalpis. The sequence goes on from KK351019.1 coordinate 1,646,555, forward strand.
CTCTATTTTGAACGTGTACTGCTTCTTGAAGCTATAATTAACGATGGCTTTCACTTTAGTGAGTCACTCTCCATCGATAATCATGTAAAGAACTTGAACGGGTATGTATATAATGCTTTGTTTCATGTGCAATGTTTCGTATTCATTGGCAAAGGCGCGAATTGATTTTCTTCTCAAAGAAAACTATTAATTATTCTCGTAACTAACAAGAAAAAAATAACACTATTCGAAACACTTTTAAGCTTTTAATAAGCTTATATTATAAAGCTTTCAGTAAACTTTCAATAAGAGTAATGAAATTAATGACGAAACGCAGAATAAAAAACAAATTATTTACTACCAGGTGTGTGTGTGATAATAATATTTTATATTTATATTTATTTATAAAAAAGCTCTATCTATCTAACTTTGTATTGTGTTATCAAAATCAAGAGTCTCTAATTACTTTTAAAAAAATAATGAATGTAACTGCTTAATGCAATTTTCACTCTCTTCACTAACACTCTTGTTGCATATTAGAGAATATAATAAAAATCATTTGCTCTCTAAAACTAAATAAAATAACTGTCGCTTGTTGAAGATATTTATTTACATATTTATTACTCTCTCTCTCTCTCTCTCTGTCTCTTTCTGCGACTTGTTCAATATTCAATTGTCTTTAAACTCTTAACAAAAGTAGCTATAGATTTAATGCTTATCACGTCAAAGCAATGACAACAAAATATTTACTTATTTTGTTCTACTTTTGCTCATATCGTTCAATTGTATTGTTCCAAAAAAAAAAAAAAATAAAAAATAAAAAATAAAAAATAAAAAAAATTAAGCATTTATATGAAAGAACTTAATACATACAAAGATAAGTTTCATTCATGCACTCAATGCAAAAATTTTTTTTTTTTATAAACATCGCTTTCAGTTACAAAAGCAATCAGCTCAGTTACTTACGGAATCATTAATAAAGTGCTTGTTGTCCGGAGACGTTGAAAGATATATTAAATAATTAAATAAATAAATAAATATAATTTATTATTGAAAGAGATTACAAGATATATATATATAAATATTCTCATCAATAAAGATAAAATGCGTTTACACTCTACTATACCAAATTTTAAAGCCGATTCGACAAATGGCCCTATTCAGTTCTACGATTGGCAAGGAGATTCGTAAGTATAGAACTTTGGAAATCTAGTGTAAAAGAAAAAAAAAAAAACATTCGAAACGAAAAGACTCAAGCATTCTGCAATCAAACTAATCGATCATCTTTAATCTCATATAGAAGAAGAGAAGATGGATTTGTAGTTTACAAAATTTTGTTTCAAAGATTTTTGCATTTATAAAAGAAAAGATTTAAGTGATATGAGGAAAGAAATTTTAAAGAGAGTCACACTATTGCATACAAGATAAGTCGCCAGTTCTGAACTGAATTATAAGGTTTAACTAAAAACCTCCCAATGAAATATGTAAGTGTAGCGTGATTAGGGGTTTTTTATTCAAAATTTTAACAAAGAAAATATTCATCTGATTGATTATTCTCAATGTACACACTTGTCATCGTCTTCCCCCTTTACTTTATTTTCCATAAGACATTACAATTTAATGGAAAATTAAACTAAAAGAGAAAAGTAAACTGAATAAAATATAATAAATTTCGTGAAAAAAAGATATTCATGTCATTCAATTCCGTGTTTGTGCAGTTGATCTTATTATTATTATTAGAGTTCGAAAGATTCATTTAAAAAGGCAACGCCCACTCTTGACTGGGATTAAATTAATTTATTTACTTTTTAATTCAATAATAATAGAGAAAGTGCGGAAACTTCTTATTAAACTGGTAACATTAAAACGTGTAGTTCAGTATAGCATATGGGCATTGGGCGTAGTATATATAAAAAAGTAATTCTCCATTAAATGAATTGAAATATTTTGCATATTTAGTAAGTTCTGTAAGAACTACTGTGTGTGTGATGTGCAAAACGTTCTAAAATCTATTATATGAAAAGCGTTATTATATTCACAATGCAATTTAGGTCAAATGATAAGTATTATTATTATTATTATTATTATTATTATTATTATTATATTTTCTAGTCCAATGAAATTAATTCTTTGACTAGAGAAATTAATTGAGCTCGAGCAACATAGGCTATCGGCTCTAAATGATAAGTAATAGTAAGTAATTTGGAGAAATTGATTTAGAAGCGACTTTTTTCATTTCAAAAAGTAAGCAGCGCTTCAATAGCTATTGAACACAGTATGATATATTTCAGATCTATCTTGAGATTTTAAATTATCTAACAGAATTAGAATTCGTGTTTAAAGAGCACCATTTTTTTTTTTTTTTGCAAAAAATTTGTTTTAAAGGGTCTGCTAATAAATTCATATTTGTGTTTCTAGATAATCTAGCTCGACTTCTTAGAGCCGTCGCAATTTTCGTTGATAAGAAAATGTAGCCATAACTTTTAAGATTAAGAGCACACGAATCTAATAATGTTTTCAAAAGTTCGTTTGTGCCTAAACTGAAGTCAATTTTTGGCTATTAGGTTGATTTTTAAATTTATTACTTGATAATCAGCAATCGTTATTTTTTGAAATTGTTTCTATTGTTTTGATAAAATATTTCTCAAGGTAATTTGCTCATTTATATATATTGTGTGCAACGTGTGCGCGCATTTAATTTATGTTAAACAACCATATTAAGGCACTTGTTAATGTGCCAAATAATCATAATGAATTTCTTTTTTTTTTTTTTTTTTTTTTAAATTTGGAATTCATGTCTCGAACCACTTATATGATATTATAATTATTTACTCGCAATAAAAATTAACAAGGAATTCATTTATTTATTTACTCTTCTACAATTTCATATTTATAATAAATAATATATTTTTTTCATAATAATATCAGTAATTTGAGATCATTTATTTTTTCAGTTGGGCTGTATTATTTTCTCATCCAAGTGATTTTACACCTGTCTGCACAACTGAATTGGGTCGTATTGCTGTAAATATTGATCAATTTATTAAACGGAATACCAAATGTATAGCTCATTCGGTTGATGATACACAATCTCATATTGATTGGGTTAATGATATTAAATCTTATTGCGCGGATATACGTGGAGAATTTCCATTTCCGATTATAGCTGATCCCGAACGTAAATTAGCTGTTACTCTTGGTATGCTAGATGAAGAGGAACGTGAAAATCCAGAAATTGCTAAAACCGTACGTGCATTATTTATAATTAGCCCTGATCATAGAGTACGTTTATCTATGTTTTATCCTATGAGTACAGGTCGTAATGTAAAGTAAGTTTTTAAAGTTAAGTTTAAACTTCTTAGTAATCGATATATATATATTAGGTTGGGGAAAAGGTAATCCATTATTTTCCAATTCGAAATGTTAAATAAAGTCCTGAAGTTCTTATAAGATTGGATGGATTACCTTTTCCCCAACCTAATATATTTATGTAATGTTTCTTAAATTTTTAGTGAAATTTTACGTTGCATCGATTCTTTGCAATTAACCGATCGTCTTAAGACAGTGGCTACCCCAGCAAATTGGACGGTAAAAAATTTTACATTATTTATTATTGCATTTTAAGAAAAGTATTTTTTAACTTTTATTTTTCTTTTTTTTCTTCTTTTTGATATGTTAAAGCCTGGTAGCAAAGTTATGATTTTGCCATCTGTAACTGATGAAGAAGCTGCTCAAGCCTTCCCTAAAGGTTTCGATAGAGTTTCAATGCCATCTGGTCAAAATTATGTTAGAACTACAGAGAATTATTAAAAATGCTTAAAAGTGCAAAACGAAGTAGATATCCAAGTGACTAAAAAAAAATAAACACACAAATACTATATAATACTTGTTCTCTCACTGCTACTATTAAAAGGAAAATAGGAAAAATTTAAAAAAAAATCCGTTAGAAAATATTTTTTAAAACAAACAACAAACGATGAATAAGCACGAATTTTATTATCGATGATGAAGTTAAGATACATCACAGCATATCCGTATGCATTTATCTCCTCGAATCTTCTGCGAATTAAAAGAAAAAATTTGATATTTGAAATCTAGAAAGACGTTTAACAGTAAATCTTTTACTTTCACAGTAACAAGAAAAGGAAATTTTGAAAACACACAAAATTTTTCAAACACCACTTACAGTCTGTATAACAGATATAAGTTTGAAACTTTGTTAGAAACTATATATATTAGATTGGGGAAAAGGTAATCCATTATTTTCCAATTCGAAATGTTAAATAAAGTCCTGAAGTTTTTATAAGATTGGATGGACTAATATATTAGTTTGGGGAAAAGGTAATCCATTATTTTCCAATTCGAAATGTTAAATAAAGTCCTGAAGTTCTTATAAGATTGGATGGATTACCTTTTCCCCAAACTAATATATAATTATAATAAACCTTCAGTTTTTCAGGGTTGAAACTTAATTGTACTTCAGTTATGCTACACGTTACGCATTAATTAGGCATCGTCGAACGCCAAACGCTAAAAACTAAACTAAACATTGGCAAGCATAAAGATCACAGACATCTTATCTAAATATATAACAATAGAATGCAAGTTATTTTTTTTTTTTTTTTAATTTTAGTTTTTTACCTGTTTTGACTGTCGATTCCTTTCTCAATTAGTATTAGTCACTAAGGTTGTTTACAAACTATCGCCGTTCGCTTTTCATCCACAGCAATTCATAAGGGTGTGAAGTTATATTTAAATATAATTAGCAAAGTCACAAACCAAAACTGTTAACAGAAGACTGTTAAGCGACTAACGGAATTCTACTAAACAAAGTCTTAGAAGGTTTTATATCAAATATAGTTAAAATAGCACTATTTTGGAACTTTTCGGAACGAATATAGATAAACAAAACATCAATTTTTGTTAATTAGGTAAAATTTGATATAAAAATGTTTACCTGCTATATTAAATATGACTTTCAAAAAGCGGAAGTTTAATTATCCATTGTGGCCAAATAAATTACTGCGAAAAAAAGAAACTTGTTTTGCGTGATACCTTAATCAATACCCAATCCAACGATGTATAGTTTATATCAAGTTACTTTAGCAAAAATTTTTGCTTTGTATAGGGCAAAATAAGAGCAATATTTGAGAGCCCAGGGTGGCCAAACCAAGTACTGCGGAAAAACAGAACTAATACTATTTATGTCGAACGCTTTCCTGACGAAAACTTTAAATTGAAGAATTTTGTTGCAGGATGGTTATCCTACAGGATTGTTTCCTAAAATTTTATAAAGTTTTATTTGAATTAGAGCTTCGTTGTTCAAGCACTTTCTTAAGGACTCCTTATACAACAGCAGAAAACATATAAAAAAAAGTTGTAAATTAATTAAATATTCTTATAAAAGCTTTTCTTAATGTCTTGTATGTTAAAAAGTGTACAGACTTGGGTGACTTGGTCTTTTAAAATTTTGAAGATAAGTAGATTTTTGAAAAAATTACAACAAAACTGATTTTACGTTGCATTGAAATTCCTCAATCATTTTGAGTGTGCGAACGTCTAACTTGCAATGGCTATTACTATATTAATTTCTGAATCGAAATATGCTTTCGTAATAAAAATGAAAAAGAATTTTAATATTTTTGACAAATTTAAAGGATTTCAAAAAAAAAAAAAGACGGTCATGTAGAGTGCAAGGCAGGAATTTTCATAATTTCAGGCCTTAAGCAGGCCGTACGAGATTTCTTGATAAGATTAAAGGTTGAAGCTAATTGTATCAAAGATAAATGATAAATAGTTTCCCATTGTTTGTCATTTGCAGGAAGACTTGGTGATTGGATAAATAATTATTCATGGTCATTGCTGGACAAGATACAAACGGTTCGCAATTCTTTATTACTATTAAAAAAAACTTCCTGGTTAAACGGACGTCATATGGTATTTGGTAAAGTATTGACAACGGACGGTCCGCCAATTGCCGAACTTTATTAGTATCTGAAGCATTTTCGGGTGCCAAAGTTGATGCGACAGAATAAATTCAAATGAATTTACAAATTAAATTTAAATCAGACAAAATTTATATTAGCTTGGGGAAAAAGAAATCCATCCAATCTTATAGGAACTTCAGGACTTTATTTAACATTTCGAATTGGAAAATAATGGATTTCTTTTTCCCCACACTAATATTTTAGGTTTTTTTTTTTATATCCTCTTCTTTTATGTTAAGTTGCCACAACATTGCGGTACTATATCTTCTATATTTAAGTGATTGAAATAAAATTTCAAAATCTACTTTCTAAAGATATTATTGAAAATAATGGCCAATGTTCTGTTCGATGTCTCTCTTTTTAAAATTTTTTAATATAACTAAGTTTCTTTTGTTGAAAGTTTTCGTAAAGTTGATCTAAAACAATGGATTCTGCTTATTTTCTTAATATCTGTTTAGCATATAAGTTTAATTTGTATCCAGTCGTGTTAAGATTCTATTTGAATAAAAAAATGTCACCGTCTTATTCAGCTTATTCTATAGTATATATAGTATACATATTTACAGCTTCAGATAGACATGATAGGCATCCTTAGAATGAGTTATTGAACAATACAAAAATGGCAAGATCCAAATAATATGTTGGGAAAAAGATTTGATTGAAATCTCAATCGGATAGATGTTTTATCAACGTTTACTTTCGGTCGAACACATAAGCCTTTACCGTTAACGTAAAAGCTGTTTCAAACAGCCTTACCGTTAAAGCGGATTCAAGACACTGTAACATTAAAATGGGTTCAAGGCACTTTAACACTGAAGCGGGTTCAAGGCACTTCAACATTAAAGCGGATTCAAGATACTTTCACGTTAAAGCGAGCTCCAGATACTTTCACGTAAAAGCGGGTTCAAAACACTATAACATTAAAGCGGGTTCAAGGCATCTTAACATTAAAACGGGTTTAAGGCACTTTAGCATTACAGCGGGTTCATCCTCGGTGCTCATTTCGCCTCGTTTAAATTTTGCACACCACGTCTGTACGGTGTATATTCCTGGTGCAAAGTCTGAATAATGTTTATCAAACCAAGCCTTGGCTTCAATAATATTTTTTTCTTCTTTTTCATCCTTTTTTTTTTAAACTAACGAAAGTTGCCTCATTAAGAATGCTATAACACACATACTAATAGAGTAACAGCTGTCAAATTTATACACGTGTCTTTTCAAGGTTAGGGCTAATTAAAAATCTATGTGTTAGCCAAGAAGAAGATCCTCTCTGTCATGCTATTACAACGGAGTAATAAATCTTTAAGAAATCTGCTCCTCTAATTTGTAATTATGGACAAAATCTTACGAATAAACATATACTTTGTGAATGTCAAAACCTTTCCACAGTTCGAAGATACATATTCGAAACATCAAATCGTCTGGACAACATAATATCAATCGAATATTCATCTTTATTAAAACTACTAGATTAAGTGACTAGTCTCAAAAAAGTGTACTTACGGTCGGACAAAATGAATTTAGTTTGGAATTTTATATGCTGATCAAGAATTTATATTTATATTGTTTCCAGGATCTTAATCGTGTATATCCAAGTGGTTAGAAACACGAGAAGAATTATAGTTCACTTCACCTGCACTCCACCCTTCCGTCAGTAAGTATATTAACGTTTTTTCCTTCTGAAGTATTTCGTTTAAATATAAATAACTTAATTTAAAAAAAAAAAATTCATTTTCATATTTATTTCTTTTCTTAAATGTTGCATTTACGAGATCTTTAAAGAGTACTCATGAATATTATGAGTGCGGTATAAGATAAACTCAAAAACAAAATCCGCTTAAAATTTTATGAAAACAAATGAAAATCGGGCATGAGAACATTATATATCTATACCACATATGTTGTTTTTTTTTTCGTACCTTTCGAATTAATTAAAATTTTTTTCTTTTGTTCCAAAAGATTATCGAAATCAATTTAAAAAAAGCCCTGCTGGTTAGCTGCTCGATTTTTTAGTGAGTTATGAATAAAATTAAATTAACCAATAAAAAAAAGAGAAGCAAAATCCAAAAAATACAGCTCAACAGCTCAAAAAACAATAAAAACAATAAAGTCGATCCTAAACGATAATTAAAAAAAACCCATTAAATTCTGAAGCCAGAGTTCAATTAAAGATCGGGAGTTTTTTTTTATATCATTTTCAGGGTATAAAAACGCGTTAAAACGGCGCACTCTACCTACTTTTGTTGACCACTTTTTCATATCTTTGGTTGAGATTCGATGACAAGCAAAGGTATAAGAGAAAAAAAAAAGCACAAAAACGAGACCAAAGACATATACATAAGCAATTGGATAGTAAATCACTCGTGTTTAAAAATGATTTTTATTAAATTTCAGCGAGATCGGCAGCTATCTAAAACAATTTTGGAAGAAACCATGTAGTTATACACGAAAAAATGAACCTGTGTTAGATTAAAAATTTCATCGGGGTCAGCAGTTGTCAAATGAACAACAACAATTAACAAATGAACCTGTTGTTAGAAAACCTAAGGCCGCAAACACATAATAATGCAGCGTTTTTTTTTTTTAGGCACCTGGGAATAAAAGTTAAAACCAATGCAAACAAAAGCAATCATGTTCACAACCAATGTCTGTTGACAGAATGAAGCAATGCTATATTCCCATACAGTTAAACGTATGGAAAACGAATGCAACAAAGCCGCACATTTTACTTGTATTTTTTGTCCCTTAGATATGGGAAGCGGCTTGATTGTGTTTTCAGCCTAAAGGTGAATATGGCACGCTTTTATTCCCAAAACAGGATTGTATATTTATATATACATTCTCATAATATTTACCTATCTAATTTTGTAATTTTCATATTGTATTAATTTAAGGCTCTCGTATGTTATATATATATATATATATATATGAAAATATGAGAAATACAAAATTAGTTAGGTAGCGTTTACATTTGAAATGAATCGTACTACCTTTTCTCTTCTTGTTGAGCACTTTTTCAGACAACGTCTTCATTTTTTCATTTTCTTGATTCTCAATGTATTCAACTTTAATTCTCACGATTGATAAACGCAGTAGTGCTGTGTTTAGGTACTAATTGTATTTGCAAAGATTGTTCACAAAAGTTATAATTAAACAAAAAAATTAAAAAAAAAAAACAAAAAAATTAAATTTTTTTCAGAAATTTAATTACTTTTTAATTAATTAATCTTGACCTATTCATATAAATTAATTTATTTTCTGTATTAACATTTCAGATAAATTTCTTCGGTATCGGCAACACTGTTTCATTGTTCGTTTTTCGTTGGTCGTCGGATGTTGTCGCAGTGGTGACAAGTATGCATTGTGTAGAAAAATAGGAGACAGATTTTCCTTTGTTGTTTTTTATAAAATAAAAATCGAAAAGAAATAAAACTCAAAAGTTTTTTTAATAAACGAAGTAGCAAAGAAAGGAAAAATAAGTGAAGGAGACAACAAAAATTGAAATCTTTTTAACTCTATTTAAAAAGAACGCAATATAATCGGACTTTGCCAAATAAGGATAGAAAACCTTGCAATCAACTGACAAAAACGAAAAGAAAAGTGAATAAAAATATATTAGACGTTTATCAAAATAAATTTAAAAACGATCAAAAAGGTGAATTATCGAAAATCGATGTATAATGTAACGAAAAATGTAGCAATTCTACACAAGAGGTGTTGAAGCTTTTGGAATAGTTATTACGTTAACGCAACGAGTGGACTCCCACGAAGAGGATAACAAAAAAAAGAAAAAAAAAAAAAAAAAAAAAACAATTGTCTCAAGCTTCTGTTATTTTGTTAGTTTATAGTTGAAAAAGAGAAAATTGAAAGAAGTTTATTTTTATATCAAAAATTCAAATAATGAGAGGTCTTGAACAAAGAAGAAAAACAAAAGAAACTACGCATAAAGAAAATAAATTTTTGTAGCGAAGAAACCTAACAGAAGTGTACATCATTTTGATATTTGTGGACGAAGTTTGTGCATACACTGTGTTATGTCTTTGGTGCTTTACTATAGATGTTGTTGTTGTTGAAAATGCTGTTATTATTATAATTTTGGTTTTAGTTAGCGTTTCTAGGTACATTTTGTTTTCATTTATTTTTTTCGTTTCTGCTCGTGAGTCTGTATATAAAAGTGTGTGAGTGTGTGCATATATGTGTATATAAGAGTATCTGGAAAGGAATACAAAGAAAATCTGGGTATGTCTCTAAATTTTCTTTTATAAAAACGTCGTGTGTTCTCAAGATTCTTTACAACACTCCTTATAAATTTTCAATGTCTACAAATTATCCTCGATAATATTCTAAAACATGTGTACTCTAGCTTTCTAAGTTTTCTCGTACCTCTTATTGTCTTATTTCTCTACCTAGATTAGCTTTTATTGAGTAATTATATGCTGTTGTTGTTAATATTGTTGTTATTCTTCATGTCTCGTTTATTCTTATCATCGTCAGGATTCCTTTTTGTCGATTTAGAAAGAAATTATACTCTTACGTTCTTCTCAATTTTTTTTGAAAATTAATTCTTTTTTAAGAGCAATCTTTCTGTATGGTGTTAGTGCGTGCGTGTGTTTCACTCTATAAATTTGATTATTAAATTTATACAAAAGTATGGAATTTAGGTCATTATAGCCTTGACCATTTTATTGCGCATATTGTTTTATAATATTCGCACAAAATCACTTACCTTTTTTTTTATAATAAAACCATTAAAAAAAGTTTTGTATAATTTTTTGCTAGTTTGCTCTGCATTAATTTTTTTTGGACCATAAAAATGGAAAGAATGAATACAGTCTCCCTTAAGTGAAAGAGAGCGAAGTTCAACTATTGATTTATGTATATATATATATATATATATATATATATATATATCCAAATCGTCACAAAGTGAATCACGCTCGCTCGCTCAATTCTTGAGAAGTGTAGTACAAAAGAAACATAATCACTTTTGAATGTTACATGTTATTTTTAAGTTGACGGAAGAAAAATTTTAATAGGTTTAGCAAACAGAACTCTAACTCTACGTATCCTTCTAATGATTTGAAAATTCGCTTAAATATTCGTTAAAGTCTTCTAAAAGTTTACAAAATTAGTTCCATGATAAGCATGCCTGAGATGATTGTAAATATTCAAAATCGTATTCAACATACAACAAGTTTTAGAGCAGCGAATAGTCGGGCAAGAAGCGTCTTCTGTCGTATTCGATTGTATAAATTAACTTAACTTATGTAATTAACTTAACGTATAAAGCACATAAAATTTGGACTTTTTTTTTTTTTTAGTATGTAAAGTTGAATCGATTATGAATGTTTAATAATCATTGCGTGATTACTGCTTTTCGTTCCTGTCGCTACGAAAATGGGCCAAAGCATCAATGCGCTTGTCTCGCTTTATAAACTCTCAAGTCATCTAACAATTTAGATTACGATTTTGTATCGTTGAAGGAAAACAGATCGTCGAAACATATGAAATGAAAACAACTACGATGCAACGATGAAGTTTCAAAAAAAATACCTACCTTGGTTTGGACCGACGATAGTCCTTATACAACATTAATATCTATAACAACTAATTTTTTATAATGAAAACGAATGTTAACCATATTACGATTGCGAACTTCTAAAAAGATATTTCTTAAGATTTTGTTGGCGCGACGGATACGAATCGGAGATCAATTAGAATTACTCTATTACAGGCATCAGCCTGACGCTTATATATGTTGGCTGGCTGGTTGCGCAAAAAGGATAAATAACAGTCAATCGTTTCATTCGTTCGTTCAAAATTGTTTTTTTTTTTTGTTACACTCGCGTTATCAATATTCCAAAAGAGCGTTTCCATATAGATGTAAATTGATGTTGTTGTTGTTGCTGCTGATAATGTGTGTGTACGTGTTTTATTTACTTCGACATTTTAAGTGCAAATACGTAAAGGTTTTTGATTTTTTGACAATTTTTATAAAATATTTTTTGGGCATTTCTTTCCGAAGTTTCCGATAAACGACTCAAAATATTCTTTTGATAATATTCTTCATTACTCAGGGCTATTCGCTTGCCAATCGCTAATTAATTGAAATGGAAACTGAAAATGATAACGGTCATCATACAGCGCCACCGTCAGCTTCGGCTGGTAGCAGCAATAATAGCACCGCTAGTAATCTCTTAGGAAATCTAGCATTATTACCGTTTGTGCAGGCAAATGATGAAGAATCGACAAATGTAAATGTAAATGAATTGTGCGAAGAACCGATGCCTTTGCAATCGGAATCGTTGCCGATTACATCCAGGACTGCTTCGGAAGGGCGTGCAAGTGAAGAATCGCAACAACAGCAAACGGCGATTATGCCATTCACAGCAACGTCATCATCAGCTACACTTTTAGTTCAGCCACCAACTACATTATTAGGCCATACTTCTTCAAATTCCTCCCCCCAGATTACGTTTGCCCCATTTTTATTTAATATCAGCGACACCGTTAATTCCATCGATCAATCCAATCAGGTCAATTTTTCTTTAGCTTCCACACCGCTTTCATCATCTAATTCAACATCAACCACATCCCCATCATCGTCATCATCAATTTCTCATAATTTAGATTCATCTGGTATAACACAACCACAACAGCAACAACAAACACGACAACAACAACAACAACAACAACAACAACAACAATCAATAACATCAACATTAGCATTGTCGCAGAATCGACAATCATTTATTCATGAGCACTCTCCTTCTCCTTCTCTTACCTCTCACCAGCAACAGCATCATCAAGCTTCATCACAACCTTTAATTCCTTCCCCAAACTCCAGCGAAGCAATCACTGTTGAACAGACTCGCGAAAGATCACCAAACGCTTCTCAGCAAATTAACAACGTGCAACAACAACATTTAATAGCCGAGACTATTGACGCTTCCGCAGTCGTGCAATCTATTGTAGCCAATGCTGAGCTTCAAGATCAACGACAAGAAAGGCAGCTTGCAGCAACAGATGGTATACATTTGGATGACAACGATAATAACGATTTCGATATCGATTTAAATGCTGTCGACGAAGTACGACAACAACAATTACGGCACGCTTCATCTCCACCATTAGATACTTCCGCTTCAGGTTCTGGAGCACATACGAGTAATACAGACTCACCGTCAACATCACTGCCTTTGTTGTTACATCAAGAGCAGCAACAAGAACAACAAGCGGAAGAATCTAAACAAACACCGTCCTATTCCTCGTCATCTTCCGCTTACGTGCACCACTATTATCAACACTACCATACGCCGTCATTGTATTCATTACAATCCCAACAGCAGCAACAATTCAACCATCGTCATCATCATCATCATCACCATCATCCTTTTAATTTGCACACACACACACATCAACATCCGCGCCTGCCCACGTACGGCGGCTATAGTACTGTGACAAATACAACCAGCACTGAAGCTATGTTTAGTAATATTAGTGAAAATGCCAATAGCGTTTCAATTATGGGCGCAAGTGCCATTCACGCTAATGCCGCCAGCTCATCAGGCACCAGCAGTGTTCAAACCGTCGATCGTTTAAAACTCCTTTACCCAAATGTTAACGAAGCAGAAACTCCATTGCCCCGGTGCTGGAGTTCTCATGATAAATGCGTAACTATAGGATTGTCACAGAATAACTTAAGAGTTCAGTATAAAGGTAGGAATTGCATGCCTCTGCATTGCATTACTGGTCTACAATATATCGCTCATAAATACGCAAATTTTATTCCTAAATTTTTAGCAGGTGCAGCCGGTGTTGGCAAACCACAAAACGAGGCTGCTTCCGTGCGTACAGCTCATCCCATTCCACCGGCATGTGGTATATATTATTTTGAGGTCAAAATTATATCAAAAAGTAAAAACGGTTATATGGGTATCGGTCTAACAGCAAAACAATTTCGAATGAATCGATTGCCCGGTATGACACATTGTTTTTGAGCTTCATTATTATTAACAAAATCAAAATTATAAACTTCTAATTTCGTAGGATGTGACAAAGAATCATATGGTTATCATGGTGCTGAAGGCAATTCATTTTCATCAGCGGGCCATGCTCAATCATATGGTCCAACATTTACCACGGGCGACATTATAGGTTGTTGCGTTAACTTTGTGAATAACACTTGTTTCTATACAAAAAATGGTATTGATTTGGGCATTGCTTTCCGGGATTTACCAGTAAATTTGCACTGATCGAAAAGAAATCTATTCACATTCTGACACATATATGTATGTTTCAATTTCAGAGCAAATTATATCCAACAGTTGGTTTACAGGCGCCCGGAGAAGAAGTTGATGCAAACTTCGGGCAAGAACCTTTTAAGTTTGATCAAATTGAAGAATTAATGAAACAAATGCGGGCCGATATGAAATCTACCATATATGATTTTCCATTGCCTAGTGATCAGGATGATCCTACCACTTTATTACAGAAGTATTCAAAAAATTTTTATATATGAAATTTTAAATTTGCTTAAGTGTTTTACTTCTGTTTAATAGAATGGTCTCCTCGTATTTGGTACATAATGGTTACAGTCGAACGGCTGAAGCTTTTTCTCGCACTACCGGGCAGACTATTCGCGAAGATATGGCGTCAATACGCAATCGCCAAAGTATGTTTTCTTATTAGATTACTTGAAAGCTTACATGTGTGTGTATATATGAATTTAATATCGTAGAAATTTTAAAGTTAATTATGTCCGGTAAAATGGGACAAGCGATTGATCATACTTTACACTCATATCCAGGCCTGTTAGAGAGTAATAAAAATCTTTGGTTTATGCTGAAATGCAGACAATTCATAGAAATGATTAATGGCTCCGATGTCGAGGTAGAAACTACAAAATTTTTTTTATACTTATTTTTCATATACAAATAATTTTCGTTTGTAAAAAAATTTTAACTTCCAGTACTGCCCTAGTAATAAAACTGCACCTGTTTCAACAGCAACTGCTGCTGCCACAACTCATCATACAGGTATAACACAAACTGATATATTTATTTCAAAACAATTAGATGCTACATCAGCAACAGCAACAACAACAACATCTGCGGCAACAATAACAGCACTAGCACTTACTACAACAGCGCCGCCTAATCAAACTTCGGTTATACAATCAACTAAATCTTATCAAAATGGCAACAGTCATGATATCAGTTCAAATGGTACCACACAACCACAAAAGCAGAATAACGATGACGGTAATGAAAATGATAATAATAATGATGATGATGATGATAATAATACTACAACAATAAATATGGCATCAATAACAGAAACAACAAACAATGCACAGAACTCAAAACTTACAGCTGTGATAAATACAGATAACGAATTAAAAAATCAAACGTAAGTACATTTCACCTCATTTAACTTATCCTACTGTGCCACCGATGGCTTCACTGTTGTTAGTAATGTTCTATGTTGTCCTAATGAACTGAAGACAATATTAATTAATATAATTATGTTCAATTTAAATTTAAATATTATGTCTCCATGATGATGATTTTCTTATCACTTACATCAAGCGAAACTTTATTGTTCTTTATTGTACCCACCACTGAAGGATGGGAGTATATTCATTTTGTCATTCAGTTTATAAAGTATATACGTTCTTTACAAACATCAAATTCAGAGTCAATTTAAACATGTCCATCTTTGTAATGCCTGTGATAAGCGTACTACTTAGCGCAAAAAAGGAGATATCGGCTTCAACTTTGATAGAAATCTTGAAAATACTTCAACCCAAATCGGTATTGACAATAGACCAAATCAGACCCAGATTGATCACGCCTACAGTATGAAAAAAGATGAAAACACCTCTTGTTTTGCCCACTATTCATAGACTACAAAATAAAAATATTCACGGTATTCCATGAAAATGGAGAAAATCTGTCACGCTCACCTATTAAAATTCACAGTTTTTTTTTTTACCTTTTTTTAAGATAAAAATGGATTCCTTCTCGGACTTATGACACCCCTCACCTTCCGTGATGGGTATAAAATTAATAAATCATGTAACTTGTAAATTGACATTTATCAAAATTTCGCAATATGTCAAGATATCAAGATTGAATTTTGAGCAACTTTATTATGATTTTTCATTCATTCAATTATTCTCAAATAAATGGGCTTTTTTTTTATTATTAAACTCGATATTTTTTGAATACTAAATTCCGGAAAAATGTTTTATAAAATTTTTTTCAATCGACAAATTGAACACTATTAACAAGAAATTTTGCAATTTATATAAATAATATAAATATAATTTTGTTAATATTTTTAAATTTTCCAGTAATTTAGTTGAACAACGTTCAGCTTCTGGTGGCATCTCCACAACAAACGATAGTAAATGTAGTAATGATAATGATTATATGAATGATGTCGAAATGGAAAATAACGGGCATACGACAAATGGTGAGCATAAATTTTAAAATATAAGCATTTTGTTTTTTAATTTTATTAATGATAAGAATTAAGTAAATGAGAATTTTAATAGAACAGATCTATTACAGATAGAATAATATTGTTTACTTCTAATATAATGATGGTCATAACATTCAAAGGTATCCACAAAACTGGGATTAAAACGTGCAGCCTATTTTATATTAATCGATCATTTCTTTAGTAACAATGCAAACTGTCAAAGGAATTTCTTTTCTGTTGGTGGACGAGAAAGCCGTATTCATTCTTTACATAATTTGCAAAAGCATCGCTGATTCCTTAATAGCGCCTATTTTTCATACATATCAATCCGTATAGATCATATTCTTTTTAGAAATGCTTTGTCATTCCTAAAAGTGTTCACTCATGAACCTGTAAAGCTTGAAGACGGACTGTAACAGTAATTTAAACATTAAAGGTGAAGATTGGTGGGATTTCTTTATATTCAACATTCAACCACTGAAATATGAGTTTTGCAATAATGGCTACCGTTTCTTTAAGAGTATATTTGATACGAAAAATTTCACCATTAATTTGATTTTCACGTGCGTGTAGAATTCAGCTTTTTCGTTTAGACTGTAAGCGGCGTCCAAACCAAACGTTGAAACTTTGTAAGAGTGAATCCCTTAAAATATCGTGGAACTCACATATATACCGATTACAGGGATCTCTTTTGTTTACTAAAAAGTAGGTAGTTTTGCTATTTGTGAAGGTAATAGATGTTCCCTAACCATTTTGACAGCATGCCAAGTAACGAATAATTGAGCAAAGGTTCACAATAATTTCTTAGTGAATCGGAATTTGTACGTCCTATCAGACAGGCGCTCAACTGCTAAAAAACTAGAGACAAAAGCAATTTGTTTACATATGCTTCGTTTTTTTTTGTATTCGGAAAGTTATAAAAAGTTGAGTGGACATATTTTATTTTTCAACGAACTATACTAGACTAGAGAATTATATAATGTTAGAGAGGTGTTATTGGTTGTGTTGGTGTTATAGCCAGCCATTAGCTTGATCAAATTACTTTCGTGTTGACACTACTTAAAAAAAAAGGTTAATCTTTATTTATTTTTATTTTTGTTTAATTATTTACTCTATTTACTAAATTTTTTAGTTCAAATTAAATGAAATTTTCTTTTTAGGAGAAATTTGTAAAAACGGTAATACAAACAATTTTAACGATTCTATTGATGCCGACGAAGAAATGGGTAAATTGTTTTTTTTTTTTTTTTTTTTTTCATATTTTGCTTAATAAAAAATATTTTTTATTTCTCTTAAAAAAAAAAAAAAAGATGTAGATATCGCACCTACTCCTCGAAAATGTACGAACGGTATCGAACGAATATTGGAATTTGGTAAAGATTTATCACAAATGGGCCAGCAACTGGAAAAAGAAAATAAAATGACTGATGAAGATCGCCAAATGTTACAAGTAAGTCGACAAAAAGTTTTGAATATCATACGTTTTATTGATTTCGCTCTTATGCTTTTAGGATGCATTTAGTTTAATTGCTTATTCAAATCCCTGGTCAAGTCCTTTAGGTTGGCAGCTATGTCCCACAAAGCGAGAGATTGTTTGTACGGCTTTAAATTCAGCCATATTAGGTAAAATGGAAATTTAGTAGAATCCATCACGTAGACGATTTACGATATTATGTAAACCCTTTGTAATTTTCTTTTAGAATCCATGTACTATCCTAGACGTCCACCTTTGGATTATTGTGTGGCTCATGCCAGTGAGTTGCTCAAGGTAATGGCTCAAGCCTCTTTGGGAGCTTGCGCTTTTGTCAATATCAACGATGTATTTCCAAAAAATTGACCCGCGCAACTGTAGCTAAAATTAAGCCCCAAACTTTCCTCGACTGCTACATCTTCCCCCTCCTCCGATTATTACTCCTATCATTCCTTTATTACCACCACCCCCTCTCGTCTTAAGGTCAAACCACTACCAGTTTTCGCAAATTTCCCTTCAAACTGTAATGCCTATGAAATGAAATCTATATCAGCAACAAAAACAACAACAACAACAAACAACCGTAAAAATAATACAGCCTCCATGTTGTTTTAATAATTGAGTTCAGTAGAAAAACGAACATATATTATTTTAAAATCAAAAGATTTCATAGTATGTTTTTGTTCATTTCAATCACATTCTGAAAAAACAAAAAAAAAAAAAGAAATATTTTTATTAAAATAGAAAAACTTGAAAAAATTTGTATAATTATTTCTTGAACATCTCGATATGCTATTTAATATAATTCAAATAATAGAAAAGGTTTTTTTCATGGTTTCTGATAAGAAAAGATTAATTTTTCATTTAAATATTTTTGAAATTAAAAAATTTTGTTTAGAAAAAATGATATGTAGTCAAATTATTACTTCAAAAAAACTATAACCAACCACACATGCAACAAAAAAAATCTTGCTTATATCTTAAATTTTCATTCAAAAAAAAAAAAAAAAAAAAGGAGAAATACAAATTTTTAAAATTTAAGAAAAAAAAGAAAAATTATTAGCTTTTTAAGCGCATATATTTTTAGTGTATTTTAAATAAATAATTATATAAAATATTCACAACAAACAATAACAATATTTAGAAATGAAATCATTGTAAACAGCAACTGCAGCAAAAAATCTTCAATTAAACATACTTAAAATGTGTTGTTCGTGTGTAATCAATAATTTAAATTAAATTAAATTAAATTAAATTTAAAAGGAAATCAATGATAATGATAAAAAAAAAAAAAAAACTTAGAATTTGCTTTTGTTCTACAAGGTGCAGTAATTATAATTAAAGAAAAGTAATTGAAATAATTTAGCTTAAATTGATGTGTTTTACAAATATTATATTTAAAAAACCGAATATAAAAAAAGAATTCTAAACAAAAAAAAAATCACCAGCAATAATATAAAATAACTAAAGAAAAATACAATTGATTATCTAGTATCTAGTATATATATATATATATATATATATGTATCTATGTATATATATATATATATATATATATATATATACATACTAAGGTATTTTAGACGATATATCTAGAAAAAAGAAAACGTCTCTTATCGCAAGAAATCATTGAGAAGTGTTTAAAATAATTTCAATCGCAAATATTAATAATAATATTAATGTATTTCTATGTAAAAATATTTTAAAAACAGTCAAAACAATTTTACGATTGTCAGATAAAATCGATAAAGAGCCTTTGAAAGTCATGGCTGGCAAGTAAAAAATAACGATAAGTTAATTAACAAATAATTATGCATTAAGTAAAAAAAAAAAAAATATACATATAAATTATGAATTATCGAGACAAAAAATTATGAAAGCGAATGAAGTCTTTATTTAAAAATAAAAAGCAAGTATATATATATATATTTTGTGGATAGTTTGTTTTATAAAAACATGATTCTTATGCTAAAAGCAATCAAAATATTTAAAACTTTAATATAATAGAAAATTATATTAATAGATTACCCCGCCTTTGAAAGCGCTCTCTGGAGAGAGAACCTATCTAACCAATAATCGTATACACAGACAAGCTTAACTTTTTGACGTATTCGTGTTAACAACCAAATGGACTCGTCTTTTTCTCTACTCCATCTTGTAATGTTTTTTTAAAAATGTAGTTTTTGCTAAGATATTTAAACATAATTGAGTTCTAATGTACATTGATTTTTGTAACTCAGTAATACTGCTGCCAGTTGATTAGACATTTTTTAAACAACATTTTCAGATGCTTAGAAGTTTTTCATATATATATATATATATATATATTATAATGTGATAAAATTTAAAAAATTATTGAAAAAAACATAGAACACACAAATCCTTTAAGCACTCGCAGAAGCACTATCGCAGATTACAAACACACACTTGCGTAAATCAAATAATTATCGCTACGAAAATTTTTAAGCATATAAAAAACATCACGTTCGGTCAAAGCCGCCATTAAATATTCTACACCACTTCATCTAATACAATTCTTCATTTACTTTCGTGATAGAGTACCATGTAAAGGATTACTTTAACGGTAATTTTTTTATAATTTATAGACTTAGCGTTTGATGTGAAGTGGTTCACATATTTGCAAATTTAATTTTCTTCTCAAATATCTCATTATTCTTCAATTATTTTCATGATAAAGAATTAAGCCTGAGAAAAAGATTTTTTTTTTATTTCATTTCATTTGCTCATATGTTCAGACACATAAGGTAAGGTGAATTCAGTTGAATTGAACAGCAATTAAGATTAAAGGTTTAACTATAATTATAAATGAAGGAAATTTAAAAATTACAAAATTTATATGTAAATAAATAAACATATAAATGAGAAACAAATTGAACAATAATGCTCGCCACAAAACTGAGGAGTGTACCAAAAAAACCGATGCAAACATAGAAAAGCTTGGTAACGGATCCTAGCAAGATTAATTTTAGTTTATTAACAAATCTTAATGTGGCATACAATGACAAAAATTGCAATCTTTTATGAAAAATTCGATGATATAAGTACATTTATATTTCTGTAAAGGGCCACAAATGTGCTAAATATACTATAATCGAATTTAAAATGGGTAAGTTTTATAAAAAGAAAAACCTCTGAACGTGTTTCGCTCATTCAATAAATGAGAACAAGTGGATCTAAACAAAGTTTCCTTACTACAGAAAAAGCACTGTAATAACAAGTAAACAAATTATAGACCTGTAAGGCCGGCCCTCAAATACCCCACACAACTCTTCGCCTAACACAATAGTCCACTTATTTTCGTGTGATAAATCCTTTTTTCCAAAAGAAGGTTTACTTTTCATAAGAATGTTTATAATAGGATTTATCTAATATACTATTCAAACAAGAGACTTAAGTAGGCTAAGTTTTCCAATGCAAATCACTGCTATGTTGCATTTCTAAATATTAAAAAAAGTGCCCTTTTTGTCACATTAAGGATTACTTGTCATTGGGACATTTATATGGTAGGCCATGAAAAAATTAATCTTTTTGCGATATAAATTTTCACTTCAATTTAATATATACCGAATAATATATCATTTAACGGTTTTCGCCGAGAAAATTTTTTGAATATTTGTAATATTTTTTCATAGAAGTTGTAATGTATAAAATTATAAAAGGAAATCATAATTTTTACAATTGTGAATAATTATAGTTTCCAACTTTTCTGCAAATCTATTATTTGATAATGGCAACTCTGCAGGGTGTTGATAAATGTTTCTTTTTATTAGCAGCCCTGTTCTTTTTACAGAGTGTAGAGGTAGAAAACTTTGCGGTTCCGTACGTACGGAAAAAATATAAATTACGCACACACGGAGAATAAGAACGCGTGAATTTTTCTATGGAAAAAATAACAGAAAAATTGTGTTAAAAACGTAAATATTTGTTAACACGGTAATAATTCTTAATAAAAATTCATTAGTGTTTGTTAATTATTAAAAGAATATTTCTAAACGAAAAGAAAAAAACAACCGCTGTGTTAGCAGCGTACTGTAAATTGTAAAAAAAGGAGCACTTATGCGAAAGCTCCAGCTCCATAAGTATACGGAGCAGAGCAGCACCAGAGAAAGTGTGTGTATAAGCACAGTCTTGTTGCTTGTGTATGTGAAGAAAAGAAAAACGAGAACGCATGAACTGTCACAGCACAACACCCTTATAGTTAGGAAAATTTGTGTCGATTTTTCGAGTTGGAAAGAGCAACAATTTTTATATATATATATATATATATATATATATATATATATATATACAAATCAGTTAATAATAACCACAAAGTGGTATACAATTGCAAAGTGTGAATATCCGTGTGTAAAAAATATATCCCTAGGAGGAAATCTAAACTCTCTTTTTTGTTGATATATTTGGTCTCCAAATAGAGATGCTTTCCTCATTTTACATAATTATTTTCTTAAAGCCATGTTAACGCTATATCACTAAAAAGATCATGAAAATATTATCGGTAAATACCTAAAGCGTTCAGTTAACCGCTGATTTCGTTAAGCGGGCGGTCAGTTCGTCACTTAGCAGCTTGTGTATAGGACTTTGTATTTGGTCGTTAGGCGGTGGTGCAATTACAATTCCTTGCCGTGTGTGCTTTTCCTTTAATATAAATTTTTATATATATGTATGCAAAATAAGCAGCGATGACACAAAATGATCAGAGTGGGAATAAAAGTGTGCATGTGCATATGTGCCTATGTATAGGTAGATGGTATTCAGTGCGCAGACACCAAAATTAGAAACTGTTCTTATTAGTAGTTAGTTTTCCAAATGGTCTACTGGACGCCTGGTGATTCACATACGTTTACTAGGAACGAAACATATCGACCAAGATTATATTAAATGTTTTATATATGTGTAAGCTTTTATGCCTTTCGATAGATTGACTCCTGTGGCAAGCGTAACGTTCTGCTTTTGCTTTCATATCGGTTTTTCCATTTATACACAAAATCCCTTTACACGGTCTTTATTGGCATGTCGTGACTAGAAATAATAAAAAATTTTGCATAAATTTGAAATGTTCATCAATTATTAGATTTGTTTTTGCCCGTTGCCGGCTTTTCAAATTGTCTAGGATACTTTTAAATGAAACCACCGAAGTTTCGGGATATATTTCATTTTGTTATTTGGTTTGTAACTATCAAATGGAGACTTCGGAGACCCCCACAAAGTATATAAATTCTTAATTAGCATCAAATTTTGAATCGATTTAGGTATGTCCCTCTGTCCGTCTGTGTATTGTCTGCGATAAACAGTCTCCTGGTCGCAAAAATGAAGGTATCGTCTTCAAATTTGGCAGAAGCATTTGAAGTTCTTTCACTGCCGCGTCCGCCTATTACATTTTAGCTTTTCCCTTTTTTTTAATTAAGGGTAGTGGGTATAAAAGATTCGGCATAGCCGAATATACCTTTCTTACTTATTTCTATTCTTGTACTATTTTGCGGCAATTTTTCATCCATTGAGTGAATGTTACACATCGGTGTTTCCGATTGTTATTCCATTTCATTGATGAATTTTGTAAAACAAAAATATGCTTGTACGACTGCTTTTGGAATGACATTGCGAAGTATTTTTATTTTACGAAAATATTTACGCAATGTACTTGTAAAGTTAGATAAGCATGACAGCTGACATATATAAGAAGAAGAAGAAGATCAGAACATTAACGGATATCATAAATATGGGAGTGTGAGACATCTATAAGTGAAATCGGCAGTTACTTACTTGCCAACCCATTACATTTTAAAAATAATTTTAAAAAGAAATGAATATATTTCTGAAAAATGTAATCAAATTAAGCGCATCCATTCCTTTAATATTTACGAAAAACGTTCTCCACATCGTAAAAATTGAAATGTCGTCTTCACATTTGACAAAAACCCTATATGTTCTTGCTTGCAGCTTGATATTCAGAATAGGCCAAAACGATTAAAGGTCACGGCCACAGATCAACTTGCTGGGATTTTCACTCATTACTAATAAACTGCGACACATTCATAATAAAAACTTCCACGTCTACTTCCTAAAAATTAGAATGATCAACCAACCATACCTACCACCCATTCTATTTCAGTAATTTATTTTGTCGGATTTCTTTTTAAGAGGAAGGCAATGAATATAAAAATTCAGTCACAATGATTCGGACAGAACGATTCTTATATTCTAGAGTCTACGGTAAATATGACACATTTCCATTTTTTCACTTTATTGACACTTTCTACTTAATACACGTTAGACAAACGAGATGCAATCTTGACAATTATTCTATACATTCTTCACATTAATAATAATAAATTCTTGGTTTAAAGATGAGTATAATGGACCATGCTTTCACAAAATTATAACCGACCACATTTGTTACTCATGAGGTAAAAAAGACAAGATGTTCAAAATTATTATATTCTATACACTCTGAACGCGCGAAATGTTGATATGATTAAAGGAACTGTGTTGGGTGTACAAGATTCGCCGTCAGCCGAATATGGTTCTCTTACCTGTTAGTGGTTCATTGTATATTCTTTATATCAATATATAGATCATATACGCATTCAAATAATCAGTTTACAAAATTCATTTCAAGCGTGATATTAAAAAATCTGAATTCGAGTGAAAATCTGAATCGATATTGTTTTCCATTGCTTTCGACGTTCTATGATCAGATTCCTTACATTAATATTTTAATTCATCTTTTTTCATATTTTTTTCTTATTTTACTATTCTTATCGTAGTAGAATTTTTTTTTTATATAGAACTATTACGTTGCAAAATGGGTACAATAGTGGTAGTATGTTCCATATTTCTATATAAATCATTATCTCCAGTTATCATGGTTATATTGTTTATCGAATCATTAGCAATTCTTTTGATGGCAATTACGAATACGTAAGAGACACATTTCTGGCAAATTTATATGGTTGCCATATATCAGTTTTAACGTCATAATACTTCAAAATCAATTTTTAGCAAATATTTGCACCATTTTTTGCGCAAATCCATTTGTTAAATGACAAGAGTTCGTAGTGGTGATTATCGTTAAATATCTAAATTTTTAATAAATTATTTCAAGTCAGACTTTCTAAATGGAGCAAGACAATGTTCTATATCTATAACTACTAAAAAGAGGACTAAATGAGCTAAAGCTATTTGTGAAAATCTGCGAAAAAGAATTAATATCAAGTTTTGGTTTGATATTTTCGAAAGTGGGAATACATAAAAAAAAATTATCTTTCATAGTTTTATCTATCAAGCTCTTTGGCATTGAGACATATTCTCCAAGAATGATTATAGATTTGAATAACAAATACATTTAAAATCCAGGAACTAACTTTTTTTAGCTTATTTAATTATATCTTTTTCACACAATCTATTCAGTGATGTTTTTGTTAACTGACTTTTTAGAACTTTGACTATCCTAGACACGAGTCATATTTTCAATAGAAAACCCTTTTTTAAAAGAACGTATTTTTTCATAAATATGTGTTTATATTTGACGAACAAATCCCCCACGATAAACCAAATTAATGAGCTTTAATAATCTTACTTCAATAAAGGATTTTAATTGTAGAAGAATCGGTTTATAATGTCCATTTTCAATAACAAAAAAATTCTTAATCTTTATCACGTATCCTAGATTTCAGTTTTGATGTCCCACAAGAGTTGATTTCACTGTCATTACGTGCGATAAGTTTTTTTTTTATAGATTTTCTCTAAATAAAGACTAATTTTCTATAATTTATTATTATTATTATTATTATTATTATACTCTAAACTAATGAAATTAATTCTTAGAGACTAGAGATGAGAGCATTAGCAGCTTAGACTATCGGCTCATTGGTGTTTTTTCGTTTAAGAAAAAACTCTACCGCAATGAGATTTGAATCCATGCTAGAGGCGTTTCTTAATTCAGCCACAGTTTGCGGCTTTTCTATAATTTTAATTTAATGTATTTAGAATTTATTCTTGTGTATTCAAATTAAATACTACTACAACTGTTATTAATAATTGTGTTAACATTGAAACAAAAAGTCTTTGATTTGCTATTTTTTCTATTCTCAATTCGTTTACCCGACATTCTTTTATTATATTTTCGAAAAAACAATGCTTTATTATTAAATTATTGTAAATTTTTTGTGTTTATAAATCAAAAAATTCAACAAAACTTTACTTTTATTAGTCAATAGCGCCAGGACTTTCTTAGCATTATTATTATTACATTCCTTATCTACCTTATTATTGCTTTCCGTCTGTCACGTTTTTCATAACTTTTTCCTTATGTCATCCATCAATTCGTCATACCATAGTTTTTTTAAATTGCTCATATGTCTTTGTCATTTCAATTGCTGAACTTAACGTGAGTTTTGATGTCTCCAATAGATTTTCCTGTAGCGTTTTGCCATTAGTATCAAGTAAAATTCAATTTCTTACCATTCTGTCTTTATCTACAAAAGCCACATTTATGTACACCTATCAGGTGGGCTGAAAAGTTCGTAGGCCAACATAGAAAAATTTTTGTTTTTGATAGAATTTGATTTTATTATTCAATATAGATGTCTTCGAGGACGATACAATGATTATAGCGGTCATAGAATTTTTCGAAACCATTTTGTAGATTTGTATTTTAGCCTCAAAATAGGCTTGCAGTCCACTCGGCTGACAGTCGATTAGACTCCGGTATGAAATTATGGAGCCATGTTTGATCCGTTGTCACAGATCGACGCAAACATTTGGGTTTATTACGATTGAACAGCTCTAAACACTGCTTAGAATCATCAATTCGTTATTGTTTTTCGTGGATTGTGAGCTAGCGCGGCACCCACTTTGAACAGAGCTTTCGCATATCCAAATATTCATTAATGATATGTCCAACACGTTTCTTTGATATCTTTAGGGTCTCACATGTCTCAATCAACTTTAGTTTACGGTTATCCGAAATTATTTTATGGACTTTTTTGATGTTTTCGTCGGTAACAGCCTCTTTACGGCGTCCACTGACTGCATTGTCCTCGGTGCTCATTTCACCTCGTTTAAATTTAGCAAATCACTTCTTCTTTCCTGGTGCAAAGTTTGAATAATGTTTATCAAACCAAGCCAAGCCTTGGCTTCAATAGTATTTTTTCGCCAAAAGTCGCGAAATTCCTTTTTATCAATTTTTTGAAACTAACAAAAGTTGCTTCATTAAAATTCCATTAATTCATATGCTAATAGTGCAACAGCTGTCAAATTTATACACGAGTCTTTTGAAGGTTAGGACTAACTAAAAATCATATGAATTTAATACTAGTAGCGCCTTATATGTGTCAGCCTACAAACTTTTTAGCACATCTGTTATCTTTAAATCTCTTGAGAAATTATCAAGGAGTTTTGCTTGAAATGTGGAACTTTCACACATCTTTGACATTTTGATTTTGGCTTACAACATTTTTCGAATGTTGTGTGTTACGGCCCCTTCACTTCCAACTACGTAGCCAACTGCATTGAGAAATACGGCGTATTTTATAGCTTCAAGTTTCTCATTCAATTTCAGAATAGCAGCGAAGTGTTTTAGAATGTTTTGCTAAAAAGGTCCTGTAATTTTCAGCAAAAATTTTTTATTACACTTGAGTTTATCAACTTTTTTAATGAACTCCAAGCTTAAGCACTGAATATTTTTGAGTGATCCCCGACATGGTTTCTTCTCTGTAGCGTTATTTCCACGCACTCTTTTCTTTCACTTTTGGACCCATGTTATTGTCCATCAACTTTTGACGTTTTTTTTTTTTTTTTTTTTTTTTTTTTTTTTTTTTTTTTTTTTTTTTTTTTTTTTTTTTTTTTTTTTTATATATATTTTTAGATTGCTCTTTTTTGCTCCTTTAATACCGTCCATTCATTTCCTTCTTTTTAAAATTTTTAAGTAATTATTGATCTTCTATTTGCTATGTCGTTTTTTTTCTAATCTAACAGCGAGCACCATGTACTATATATTTATTTATTGACTTCATGGCGACGAATAACAACGTTTCTATTGTAATGATTATATTGTAAACCTATGTTAGCGGTGACACATACATCGATGTATCCGGTATTGCATGATAGTCTCTTCAAAACGTGTAAAAGATTCGTCAGAAAGCGGTAGAATCAAAACATGGCTGTATTTTTAATAGGTTTCAGGTTAAAATACCTCTGCGGTAACTGACAAAAGGCTTAATTACAGAAATCTTACTAAAGTGGAGATTACAACTTGCCGCTAATTGGTGTACTTAATGCGGTATATGAAGTTGACATAAATAAACAAAGTGGGCTCAACATAACTCAAACAATTTAATTTGTTTGTAAGAAAAAACGTATAAAGATATCCACTTAAAAAGGTGTAAAAAATGAAAATTATTTTTGTTTACAGACATGCTTGCGCACCCTTGCATGTTGATTCACATGTACGCATAAGCAATGAAACGAAATTGCTTATCGTTGGATTTTATTACTTTTAAACACTATTGTTTTTCTTGTTTGCTGCAATCTTTTTTTTTTTTTTTACTTTTTACTTATAATAAGCAAGAGAATGTTTTGATAATTGTTGGATGTGTTGCATTTAAGAAAGCTGGCTAAGCGATTCTTCATCCACAAGTTTAATGCAAAATATAAAAGTCATGTAACATTAAATAAAACAAGCAAGAAAGTTATATTCGGCTGTGCTGAATCTTTTATATCCATCCACCGCCCGTATCTTAAAAAAGGAGGAAAAACTAATTTGTAATAGGTAGGCGTGGCAATGAAAGAACTTCCAATGTTTCTATCAAATTTGAAGCCGATATCTTTATTTGAGAGAATGTTTACCACATTAGATAGTTAAGCGGCTAGAGAGATGGACAGACATACCGACAGATACGCTTAGGTGGATTGCGAATTCCATATTGATCAAGAATATATACACTTTACGAGGATTCTGAGGAATTCTTCTTAACATAACAAACATTGCCACAAAAAAAAATTCAATTTCAATATTCTATTATAGCGAATAGGCGTGGTCAGTCTTTACCGTTTTTGCACAGAGGCTACGGGATAGCTAGTGCAATATTTGTGGAAATTTTTACAGATCTATTTGTCATGATTGATTATGACTATTAAGCAAAAAACCAAATTTTTTTTTGCTAACGAAAACTGAGGTACTTTTAGTCTACGTCGTACTGTGAGCCTATCCTTTGACCGAATTGGCCCATTTTTCAATGTTTCTATCAAATTTGAAGCCGATATCTTTATTTTTGCGGCCAGGAGAATGTTTATCACAGATATTACATAGACGGATAGACGGACATGCTTAAATCGATTCTAAATTGATGAAATCTGTAACTTTGAAGTCCAATAGAAAGAAAAACGAATAAATACTAAGTAGTCAGTCATTGCATCAAATTGAGGTAGAGTTCGTTCTTCTTCTTTCATATTTCTATATGTAGCGAGAAATTTGAACGTTGATGCCAATAAAAGGTTTAAAAGACTGTTGCTAGATTTTTAACTTTTCCGCCCCTCTTCGCGTAGTACAATCAGTCATACACGCCTACATAAACTTGCTTGTTCGTTTCTATTCATATTCTTAGGATATTAACAAAAAGAATAGCGCAAGAGTGTATAAAGGAGAGAGAATTAAAAAAAAAAATGTAAAAGACTTGCTTCCTTATTATATAGAAGAACTTAAACGGTGACAATAAATAGAGCAATTTTTAGAGGCTTTAAAAAGACAAAACGCTTTAGGAATGTATTCACAAAATATTATTATTATTATTATTATTATATTTTCTAGACTAATGAAATCAATCCTTAGACTAGAGGAATTAATTGAGCATTAGCATTATAGGCTATCGGCTCTTTTTTTTCAGAAACTTAGTTTTAAATACTAAGTTTAGTAGTTTTAATAAAGTTACCAGATGGGTTGAAAAGTTCGTAGGCTAACATAGAAAAATTCTTTTTTTTTGGATTGAATTTTATTATTATTCAATAAAGCTGCCTTCGAGGCCGATACAACGATTATAGCGGTCATACAATTTTTCGATATCGTTTTTATAGTACGATTTGTGTTTAGCCTCAAAATAGGCTTCAGTTTCAGTCGGCTGACTGTCGATTGGACTCCGTTGTGAAATGATGCAGCCAGGTTTCATTCATTGTCAGATATGGACGCAAAAATTCGGGTTTATTACGACTGAACAGCTCTAAACACTGCTTAGAATCATCAATTCGTTGTTGTTTTTGGCCGATTGTGAGTTAGCTACGTCAGCCACTTTGAACAAAGCTTACGCATATCCAAACATTCATTCACGATATGTCCAACACATTCTTTTGATATCTTCAGGGTATCAGTTATCTCAATCAACTTCACCTCACGATTATACGAAATTATTTTGTGGATTTTTTTTCTGTTTTCGTTGGTAACAGCCTCTTTGGGGCGTCCACTGCGTGCATCGTCCTCGGTGCTTATTTCGCTTCGTTTAAATTTAGCAAACTACTTTTCGACGGTTGATTTTCCTGGTGCAAAGTCCGAATAATGTTTATCAAGGCAAGCCTTGGCTTCAATAGTATTTTTTTTTCGTCAAAAACCAATGCTTTCTTAACACACGAAACTCCGAAAGGTGCTTCACTAAAAGTGCTATAACTCACATACTAATAGTGCAACGGCTGTCAAATTTATACAGGCGTCTTTCGCAGATTAGGGCTAACTAAAAATCATATGGATTGAATACTAGTAGCGCCATCTATGTGCCAGCCCACCTGTTATATATTAAATAAACTGATTTCAGGATGTCCATGGGATTAGTTGATCCAAATATGATTCTTCTAATAAGAGTAAGGTCTACGCAGTGGCAAAGAAGGTGTTTTACTGGAAGAATTTGACCACAACTGTAGATAGGGACAGAAGATTTCTTAAATATCCATTGGTGTGTTGCAATTGTCTGCCCAAGCCGTATTCTAGTAAATGTTCTAATATTGACTTTGCCAATATTCGTTGGATATATTGGAGGTACAAGGTCCAGATTAACAGAAGAATAGTGCTGATGATAATATTGTTGATTAGCCTCCATGATTTTCTCTTTCACTTTTTTTGTAACGTATCTTTGAAGGTCCAACTATTCCATGATAACGTTCGTCCGCAATTAGAGGGTGCAGAAGCAGCAGACTTTGCTGGTCGATCAGCTTGCTCATATCCTGATAAACCGATATATGACTAGCAGCCCAAAGTATTATAGTCTTATTTCCAGGTGTTGCTATGGTACTTTTTTAATACGTTAATGGTCTTCCATTTAGAAATTGAGGGATTTTAAATAGCTCTTAATAACAGATAGGCTATCTATCATCGGTAACAATAATAATTTAAAATTTTTTATTATTGGCAAAGTTCATAGCTTGAACTTGACAAAATAATGAATCACCACCATGCTATGGGGATAAAGATTTTTAAAATTAAGAAAATCTATTCAAAAACTTTTAAAAAATAATTTCATAAATTTCAACACTTAAACAAAAACAAGAATAATAAATAAATGAAACTATTTTATCTGCTTTTATAACAAATTATTGTAAATAAATGTTTTCACATATACATTTATACATTTATACAATTATATATGTATATGCGTATAAATGTGCGTACGAATTCTGTCGTCATGTGACTCATATCTTACTGCAAAGATAGGCAGAAAGAAAGAATTTTATTTAAATGATTGCGCTATTCATATTCACTATACGTACGTACGTACGTACGTACGTACATTGCCGTATACTTATGCGGATATATAGTTGAACATGTATTATATAAACACATTTTTCTTTGCTCTTTGCCTATTATTAATTTAATTTCTTTTTTTTCTTCTTTTTAGTAAATGCATATTCTATACGAAATTGAGTTATAAACTAAGGAAGAGTATAAAATTCGATAAATCTCAACACAACAAATAATTTCTATACAAGCACAAGCAATTATTATCCATAGTTAGAGGTACATACTTTTATGTACATATGTGTGCACATCTATATAAATATAAGTAAGAGTATAAATAGGCAAAAAAAAAAAGGGAAAAAAAAAGTATAAAATAGTAGGAAAATTATAAACTAAAGCATAACTTTTTTTTGTCGATTTTTGTCGTTTATCAATTTATCATTAATAACTTAAAGAATATCTTTTAAAACAAAAACACGCGAATAGAGAAAACAAACAAAAAATTTGAATTTTTACGGTAAATCGCGCTAAACGAGAAAGTACAAAAAAAAAAAAAAAAGAGAATCTGAAAACATAAAAGAACCATAACGTTACTGCTGGCGTTTATAAAAATGGGCTGTACAACATCGGCTGAAGAACGCGCTGCCATACAACGTTCCAAACAAATTGAGAAAAATCTTAAAGAAGACGGCATTCAAGCGGCTAAAGATATTAAGTTACTGCTATTAGGTAAGTATAATAGAAGGAATTTATTAATTTTTTCATACCTAACACCGGAGCATGCGGGTTAACTAGCAGCGTTAGCAACCAAAATCTGAATGATGCTTTAGTCGTATCCATGTGACTGACTGTGTAACGTTTGCAGGTTGAAAATGGCTAAATTGGTCAAAGAACACAAGTACAGTACTATAACGTGACGTCTTTGACAACATCCTCTACTTTCAAATATAAGAGAAATTAAGTTCTGTTCTGTTCGTTATTCATAAGGTGCACGACAAACAAGTATAAAAGATTCGACTAAAGCCGGATATTATTTTCTTACTTGTTGTTATAAACAAATGTACATAAATACATACATACATACATACATACATACATACATACATACATACATACATACATACATACATACATACATACATACATACATACATACATACATACATA
>KK351019.1:1679545-1694545 GCA_000671755.1 Glossina brevipalpis
TACAGGTAACGCTCCTACAAATTCAAGCTACAAGCTTCTAAAAATCTCCCTCCTCTGCATCACTTATTATAATTTGAGTGTGTTCCAAACGTTTTGTTCATATCTATCCTAATTCAAATTCCGAGCTTGATCCTGATCCTGATCCTTTTCAGCGATGAATGATGAAAGAATGTGTGTGTAAATGCTTGAAAAGAATTGCGTTGTAACTTTGCCGTCGATTATATTCTAGCTATAAAGAGACAAAACACATGCAGATAGGCGATCTTTCTTGTAAAATTAAAATATGTAGTGTAAAAATCAAAGAGGCTAGATCTCACAATTTTTTAAATAAACATATAATGCAAAACTGAAGCTTTTTAGAATATTATTTAAAAAATTCTTCAAAAGCGCGTTGTAAGAATACCGCGTTATAGGAACTTTTCCGCATTTAGCGAACGGCGTTGTAGCGAAACCGGGTTACAGAAGTATCGCGTTATCGGAGGGTTACCTGTACACATATACCTATATACATACATACATCCACACATACACACATACATACATATATATATATATATGGTGATTTATAAACATATTTTATAGAACATTTTAAGGAACTGTCTCAAAAATTTTTTTAAAAAGTACGATGCATCGCCTTGGAGACAGGGTTCTCATGTCGCAAGTGATAGCGAAAGAATTACAAAATTTCGGAATCTGTTTATCCGTGTCAATGAATTCGAGATTTACTTAAAGTTTTAAATTATCTTGAGCTGAATGTTAACGGCGTACAAATCTTGACGAAAATTGGGTGCAATATTTATTTATGCCATAATTTTTCCCATAATAAATAGAAAGAAGAATATTCTACTTCCCATAAGAACACATCTGATCACCATACAAGAGTATCTGTATAAATAAGATCAAAGACGTGTTCGCTACTTCGTCATAAGTTAAGAAGGGCAATTAGCTAGAGATATAATTCTACAAAAGTTGTAATTGACAACAGCCTGTGTCTATATTTGGGTTCAATGAATGTCAAGTTGTGTAATGAATTAATATCCATCGCATTTCTTAACTTTAACTTTATTACATTTTTTAGGTGATAGATTTACACAGTGCATTATCTTTTAAGACAAACTATTAATTCTCTCACTCATTTTTCTCATTATCATTTAACATGTATTTTGAATAATTTTTTATAAATAATATATAATAATAATAATTTTTTCGATATATTTCGATTCGATTCTGTTTACAAGTAGCGCAGACAATATTATTATTATTATACTCTAGACTAATGAAATTACTTCTTCGACTAGAGAGATGAGAGCACTAGAGTAGCTTAGACTATCGGCTCATTTTTTCATTTAAGAAAAAACTCTACCGCAATGAGATTTGAACCCACGTGTGCTAGAAGCGCTTCTTAGCAGTTCAGGCACAGTTGCACATAATATGCATAAATGATACTATCGTATATGGATTCCTGCTTTTCAGGTACTATTTTGGGTGTATATGGCCCCGATAATATTTTAATTATTTAATACTTCAAGGGCATATTAGACGTATAATCAAAATATAAGTTATTCTCTTAAGTCACTATATAACAAAAACTGGTTAGCAGCGGTATGTTACAATCCAAGTAAAGGAATGTGTTACATCATCCTGCTAGGCGATTAATATCTTCTTTGAAGATCTTCCGGATACATCTCCGTATTTATGGATTACTTTTATTTCGGATCCCACAGTCACGTACAAAGCTGATAGAAATATGGATTACTTCAATATATATATAACAATAAAGTAGGATTTGAAAATTTTGGTTTGGAATCAACTCTTATTTATTAGATCTTAAAGTACACGTCTACAGTACAAATTAAATTGAACAACATAAATTGAAGGCGGGGGGTTTTTGTTCATTACTTATGCACTCCACAATGTCTGACGATAAAAATGCTGCTTCGAATTTTTTTCTATATAAATATTATATATAACTAAGAGATCTTTTTTTAGTAATAGAATAATATATCTCCCGTCCTTTAACCGTTTGACTGCCGTAACATATTCAGTGATTATCTTGTTGCAAAATAGTTACGGTGGTACTAATATCTGCCCTAATGATAAAGTTCTTTTCGCAGGAAATTTGCATTTATTTATTGAAAGTTTTAAGTCCTTCCTTCCTGTGCTTCCTTTTATTTTTGCAAAACTTGATTTATGTTGTTAACATGTTCTTGCAAACTACTAGGAAGTGTACATTATTAACAATATTAGTTTATTTACAGTAGTTGACTGGGTACGTTAATGTATACGGAAATCGGAAAAGTCCGTCTAAAGTTCTAATGAAAAAAAAGAAATCAATATCGTTAAAGTCAAGGTCTATTATTGGTACTAAAAACTTACGTTACTACTTTCTGTTAGCATAAAGTAAGTAGACAGCGTAAATTTGTTTTATCAAATGTTTAACATGGTGTTTGTAAACTTTTAACCCAAAAGGGGCAAATTCACAAATTCGTAATATGTAGAAATTAGAGGAATTTTTTTTCAACCAGGTAAGGTATTGCCTGGTAAGAATTTGTTGAAGACCTTTTGCAAATCTATAGCTATAAAGTATTGAGCACAAACCCAATCTGTCTCTAAATTGATATCGATATTAGAATTCGAATATTGTCATTTGAATATGGTAATTGAACATGACTTATCATCTGTCATTTTGATATGGTAATAATTATTTTTGTACGTATGTAACAGGTGGTTTGAAAAGTTCGTAGGCTGACACATAGAAAGCGCTACTAGTATAAAATCCATATGATTTTTAGTTAGCCCTAACCTTCAACGGACACGTGTACACACCTGTGACAGCTGTTGCACTATTAGTATGTTAGTTATAGCATTTTTAGTGCAGCAACTTTCGGAATTTCCTGTGTTAAGAAAGCATTGCTTTCTGGCGAGAAAAAATACTATTGAAGCCAAGGCTTGCCTTGATAAACATTATTCGGACTTTGCACCAGGAAAATCAACCGTAGAGAAGTGGTTTGCTAAATTGAAACGAGGCGAAATGAGCACCGAGCACAACGCACTCAGTGGACGCCCTAAAGAGGCTGTTACCGACGAAAACATCAAAAAAGTCCACAAAATAATTTCGGATAATCGTAAAGTGAAGTTGATTGAGATAGCTAAGACCCTGAAGACATCAAAAGAATGTGTTGGACATATCGTGAATGAATGTTTGGATATGCGAAAGCTCTGTTCAAAGTGGCTGACGTAGCGAACTCACAATCGGCCAAAAACAACAACGAATTGATGATTTTAAGCAGTGTTTAGAGCTGTTCAATCGTAATAAACCTAAATTTTTGCGTCGATATCTGGCCCCCAGTGACTTTTCCTGTTCTTAGACTTCAAGAGGATGCTCGCTGGACAGAAATTTCGCGCCGATGAAGAGGTAATCGCCGAAACTGAAGCCTAAAGGCTGAAGACAAATCGTGCTATAAAAATTGTATGACCGTTATAATCGTTGTATCGTCCTTGAAGGCAACTATATTGCATAAAAAAATCAAATTCTATCAAAAAAAAAGAATTCTTCTATGTTAACCTACGAACTTTTCAGCCCACCTGGTACAAAACTGCACGTTTATATACTTACAATTTTATTTCGTCGTTTGTGCTCCATTATATTCTTATTCATTTTCGATTGAACGCAAACATACGGCGACTGTGATATGAAAGTCTCGTGGATAAATAAATTCTTGCTATCGAAAGTGGAAAAGGTTTCGTAAAGTAGTTGATAATTAATAAACATAAGAAATTTAATATTGTTTTTTATTATTACAATAACAATAAATTTAATATTAGAACAAAGCAAAACAACTAAGAGGCAACACACTATAATTGCCTAAAGAAAAACGTATTTTGACCTTTTCTTTAGGATGGAAGGAAAGGTATTAATAATAATATTAAAGGAGGTTATTAGTCTGTGTTGAAATATTTGAAAAAAAAAAAAAAAATATATTGAAAAAATATAAATATATAAATATATAAATAATATAGCGACTGAGAAAAACGATGAAAATTCAAAGAAAAATTTTATGAACTTTTTTCTATATATTCTAGAAGGTTGAAAGCATTAAGTCAATAAAAAAGAAAAGTAATTTAAAACCAAATTATCTCAAGGATTCTTAAAAAAAGGAAGAAACTAACAATAACATCATCCTTCATATTGTTCTTCATCGTCACAATTATGATAATTATTATTTTCATCTTTGGTATCTATCATCTTCTGCTGCTAATTTTGTCCACATATCGTCAACGCTGTCGTTATATACAACCACAAACTTTTGGGGCTGATAGTTGTGTGCAAACGCACTTAGCATCTTCTGACAATATTTAGCATTTCATTATGCAAACGAACCGAACACGAAATGGGCATAAAGACACTTTGTTTGTTAAAAACACAAAAGTCGACAATGAAATGCAATACTAAACAGACACAACAGTCGAAATAGAAAATGTTGCAACCCATATGGGGCGGATAATGGATACATTACTAACGTGCATGAAATGTCGCCGAAACCAAACCAAGGATATTTTCTGTTTTGATTTTGCTTCACCATCTGTCGGAGATTTGATCAAAGCGATCAGTTTTATCAAATATCGCAAAAATTTTTGATGTTCTTGATATATTGAGTTCCATTGCATGACCATGCAAAATTTTAATTCAAGAAATGTGGAAACAGAAAGTGGCTTAGAACGAACCTTTAAACCAACGTTTGTTGAAGCATTGGCAGCAGATCGAACTAAATTTTTCGTATATCATCGCAATTGAAATTCCAAGATTACGTGAACTACACCAAAAATTCAATACAAAATTCACGAAATACGCAGATGAGCGCACAACCAGTTCACGAATGCTGTCCTTACTAAGTCAAAAATGAAATGAAAGTCAATTTCGAAAGTTTTATTTATCGTATTTTGTATTGGTCGGATTCCAACATCATTTTGAATTGGCTCATAAATTATTCGTCGTCTTATATTTGCTTCGTTCCAAATTGAATTTCAGATATTCAAGATCTAACTTTATAATACACATTGGAGGCGGCATGTACTTTTAAAGGAAAATTTTGTAGATATTGTTTCAAGAGGCTACTGTGCGAGGGAATTGATTGTTATAATTTCGTTTATTGGTTGTGAGTTCCTTTCAGAAACTGAAAATCATTGAGCAAATAATGATGAGATCGAAAATGCGGAAGTTTCCTAATAAGTAACAAAAACAGCCCATTCAAAATCACTATTACAGTCGAATTAATTATGTCACTTCAGTCTTTGGATCCTCACATTTTCCATACTTTTCCTAATATTTGTCGCGTTTCTAAATCAAATTACGACTGAAACTCTTTCAGTCCGTCAAAAAAATTGTAATCAGCGTTCTGAAAAATCATAAATGACATTCAACAATCGACATTTAAAGATGAAATCGATTTACTTAAAAGAGAACAAACCCTGAAAAAAAAAAATCTTGGAAAACTATCTGCGTTCCTGCAGTAAAGAAATAGAGTAGTAATTTAGCTAGTGCCGTCTTCTTTCACTTTTATCAAAAAATCATCAATTTAGTAAAAATGTCATCGAATATCTTTATCGTAAACATCTACATACTAATCCGAAGCCGAACCTCGATTATGGCAACAAATAATAGTGTTACGATTACTAACTTTGTAATCGTAGTTTAGACAAAGTCCGCATCGCTAGAGCTCGAAAAACGAAGATTTTATTCACAATTACTTTACTTCTGACATAATATTTATAATCTCGATGATTTTCACAACTTATTAAATAGGAACTGTTTCTTTTTTACTCCAGAAGCTTCTGCCAATACTTTTTTCTTTTTCTTCACAGCTGTAAAGTTGCCAGATTGTGCTTCTTTCATTGGTAGCTGCAAAGGTGCCAGATTGTGCTTCTTTCATTGCCATTTGGAGAGATGCCAGATTGTGCTTCTTTCATTGGCAGCTGCAAAGGTGCCAGATTGCGCTTTTCGTAACAATAGGTAATCTTCTTGCAGACTGTTCGAAAGTTCAACGTTCTTATATTGGGTACAGACTTACAATTGTTATTGTAATTAAAGGGAATGTTCCCACAAAACTTACGTGGATATTTTTTCCCCTTTGTTCTTATTCATATGGAATTAGTTCTGACGGCTGCTATTTTCTATGTATTAAAACATTTATAGATCATCGTGGTATCGTTTAAAGATTATATTGCGATAATGCAAAAAAAAACTTGGTTGGCGTTATCTTAAAACTTTAAAGGCGTAAGCAACAGCAGATCAAAGAGCTTATTCTGGCTTAAAATTTTTTCCTTTCTTCAATTGGTGGCCTTCGAGAGTCGGCCGTTAAGTCAACAAAAACCACCATCATAATGGGTGACCATAAGCGTTAACCTTAGCCCGCATGTTCTCGGTTGGTTCTTCTTCAATAATGGTGTCCGATGAAAATTTACACAATCACAAAAATGTCACCTATTTGAAAAGACCTTAACAAAATTTTGGCTAGACTAGATTCGTGACTGGTTTTTTTATATCCATAACAGAAGTGTAAATGGTTCAAATATAGTGAGAACCTCGAAGAAAGAGCTTTGATTGTCAATATCAAATTGTCAATTTTTTTAATAAGTATTCATAAGGGACTATTATATACGGAGAATTGCTTTCTTTCTAGTATTTCGTCTTTTGACAATTCATTGTTCACTTGCTTACATAATTTTTGTTCGCCTATTTGCGGATAATGGTAAATTTCAGTATATATGCGTCTTTTAGTAGTCGTCTGAATTTTGTACTGTATTACATTAGTATTTATTAATTTCTCTACTTAGTTATATATCCATATATATGCTGAAAATTATTTAAAATCTTATCATGTATCAGCTTTTCCCCTTTTAACATTAGATAAGTCGAGCTGAACTTCGTCTTTGATATTGATTATTTCATCATCATGAAGACAGAACGGACAGAACGAAACCTTAGAGTACTATTTATTATTCATTGTAATTGGTTTGCCATGGCTTTGAGAGCGCTTAAAAGCTTTGAAACATTTTGTCCCAAATAACATCGCGAATTGATTATCTTCGAATGCACTTAACTTTCACGACATAGTGAGTGACATATGCTTTGAAAATTCAAAAGGTAAATCTTACTTGTGTGTGTGTGTGTGTGTGTTATTCAAAGATGAGAAGAACATATTCTTACTAAATGGCAAACATTGACATTGACGTAGTTTCTTTTTATTGACTAAAAAGTACAGTACAGTACAGTGTTCAACCTGGATCTAAAAATGTCTTTATTTTCTAATTTTTTAATCGTTAATTCTTCTGATAATTAATAATTTGGGTTGGCTATTGTAAGAGGATTTATCTCATCGCACAATAATAATTAACATAATTTTGCTTGGACCGGAAACTTGTTGTGTTCTGATGTAATGTAGTCCAATGTTTCATATTTTCGGTATCATTTTATTCTATTATTTCTAGGGAGATAATGATTTCTAGAAAAATATATGATCTTTTATTGTAAGGATGTCTGTTAAGGACACGTTGGCGCTACACCACAACGCTGATAGAAATACGTCATTAGGTGAAAGGTGAAAGTTCAATACAGATTTAATTATATATCGCGTTCATTCCAAAGGCTAGATTGTACGCTTATACCAATTTTCGTATGACCACTAGATCATTCCCTAAAGCGACGGCAGGGGTGTTGGTAATAGTTATAAATACATTTGTATTTATGATCGTCTCAATGCTTGTGTTAATACTTTGAGATTTGTGTTTCCCACGTTCTCATGAAAGCAGTGAACTTATTTTAAAAACTAAGCGATAACCTTTTTCGACACAGAGAAAGAAAATGCAATTATAATAAAAGCGGATACAGAGATTAGTAACGATTCTCATCAATTCTTCATAAAACAAATGCTGAGGGTCAATTGATGAATGCAAAGCGGCATAACTTAGCGCTTGAGGGAGACTGGGGATTCACTCATTATATTAGAAAGAGAATACTTTTAGGGCAAGAGACATAGAATAGCTCTGTTTAGATTATTAAATCATTCTGGACCATATTTTTATTTTATGAAAAATATATGATTTTATCTTTTACGAGTATCTGTTGTAGAGTATTAAGTGTATATAAGCAAGTAAAGAATTGCAACTGTCTGCTTGACAATTCTCAATTGGTTTCGATTTGTCAAACAAAGTTTGGCCTGGCCTGGCCGGCTTGTCTCAAGAAAACACATATATATATATATATAGCACACGTTTATATCTGC
The DNA here is from genome assembly GCA_000671755.1 of Glossina brevipalpis. Taxonomy (NCBI): domain Eukaryota; kingdom Metazoa; phylum Arthropoda; class Insecta; order Diptera; family Glossinidae; genus Glossina; species Glossina brevipalpis. Next base: position 1,687,828 of record KK351019.1, read on the forward strand.
ATATATGCTAAGAATGAATTGAATTGAATTGAATGATGTTTTAATTAACTTTGTTGTGATCTTTTGAGTTGTAAAAGTCAGACGTTAATTCAGTCATGCACACACACACACACATATATATATATATATATGTCTACGTGACTACATTGAAAAATACTCAATGTTTTTTTTTATGAGTTGAATTTTGAAAAATGTAAAGTTGCGTTTTTTACTGTCAATACATATGTTCTCGTTTTAACTAATACATTAACTGTTTGAAAAAAGAAACATTAAAATTTTTAATTGATCTTCTTCTGTCTCTTTTCATCTTTTGATGCTTTAAAAGCTTTTAATATTTAATTAATTCTTTTTGTGCTCTTACTGTTCCCGATTTTTTTATATTATTCGGATATATATATATATGACTCAGTTTTTTTTTTGCTTACATTATATCGTATCTTTTGCTTTGGAAGGTCTTAATTAATAACTAGGCTTCAAATTGAATGTAACGATTAACATAAAAAAAAAATAAATATACCCGTTACCAAGAATAATGCTCATTAACCTTAGGTAACATGTAATATTCTTATTTTCAGTTTAATCGATACAAAATGTGTATATGCATCAAATTGTGGCACACACAGCGTATGTATGGGAATATAATTTTATGAAAACAGCTAAAAATATTATAGTCGAATAAGATCCCGACTAGAAACGACTTTGCTTACTATAGGGCCATCCATTTCGTGGTCCGGTTTTGTCAATCTCGTTTCAGTAACGAATGTAAATCAAAACTATTATCCAGGACATCGTATGTTTTGTGTATTGTTTGCCATTTTACAATGGGGATTCTTTAATAAAAACACTAAATTTAGTAAAAACTTTTTGTAGTAAAATGTTGATTCTGTACTCAGTACGTTTCGTAGGCAGATTATAGCCTCATCAGCACGCACTATAGATAAAACGAACAAATCAGTTTAAAGAAATTAGATCTCTAACAGATTTGGAAAGGCCAAAACATCGAAACGCACGCTCGATTTATTCATTACACGGCGGGCACAGCAGGTCACTGCAACAACACGATCACTAATTTTCTTTTGGCGTGAAATTGAAAATATGGATGTTGAAGATATGCGGTTTCAACAATTTTTTGAAATTGTTGAGAAACAAAATTCTCGGACGTGTAATTTCACGCTTCGGTGATGTGAATATGCCATCAAGAACGTGCAATTTCTTACCAATGGACTTTTCTTGTGGAGTTACACGAAGGATCGAGTTTATGCGAACAATTGTTAAACACTTTTAAAATGAACATCCGTCAAGTTATGGCCGAGCTATTGCCCACTAGGTGCCGACAAGTCATCGGAAATTACATTAAAATGGTCTACTCCTGTAACATTTCATGACGTTTTAACTATTTGGAATTTCGCCAATTATGGCAAGATCTAAAAAATATGAAAAGAAATTTGATCCCAATCGCTTAATATAAAACTATAAATTGGATGATCTCATATAATTTTCAATTATTCTCGTAATAAAGTACTAAATATTATATTTTTCTCCTTCGAGTCCTTATCAGTAAGATAGCAAGATTAGGATGAAAATGGGTCCGTAGTAGTAGTTTAATATAAAAATTAACTTTACCTATAATTTAGGACAGGCCGGTCAATTTTAGACAGTTTACCTGAATTTTAGGTAAACTTCGCACACGTGGGCGGAAGCCATAAAACCTTGCTGAAGACTCGATGTCGTAGGCTTAATTATTAGCGGGCCATGAAAAGCTGCTGAAAACTTGGCTACAAAAATAAATCATTTACTCGTCTTGGAGATGCGCGATAAACTTTCGCGATTCGTCTTTTTTTAATTGAACTGCTCGCCTTTGCAACAGTTTACCGCTAATGATCTTCCTACTCATTTCTATTTTAACTATATTTTGATATAAATCCTTCCAAAACTTTGCGTAACAGAATTCTCTTGATCGCTTAACAAGCTTCTGTTAAAGATTTTGGTTTGTAACTTTGCTAGTTAAGTTTAAATTTACTTTCACGACCTTTTCTTCAGTAAATCACTAAGGCGAAATAACATAATTTAACCTTACCATGTTTATATGGGTTAAAATGAACTACATCACGTGTAAAATTAATTGATAATACCTTTCAAATTAGTGTATTTGGCGATACATTTGTAAAATATTTGCAAACACGAAAAGTAGCAAAATACTATGGAAATTTTCTTGAAGAGTAGGGCTAATCATTGACAAATTCCTTATATATTGGACGAAGTTCGATATTTTTTAGTAAACATCATCTAACATTCTCAAACGACACGCCAAAAACGTCTGAATCTATTTCGAAACGTAATCTGACTTTAAAATGAATTTCGATTAATCGTTTGATAGAATTTGTGTGAATGATTCTTCACATCTTCAATGTTCCGGAGACAGTATTTAGTTATCAGGACTATCCTCAGAGTCCTCCCAGAATCGTTTGATAGAATTTGTGTGAATGATTCTTCACATCTTCAATGTTCCGGAGACAGTATTTAGTCATCAGGAGTATACTCAGAATCCTCCCAGAATCGTTTGATAGAATTTGTGTGAATGATTCTTCACATCTTCAATGTTCCGAAGACAGTATTTAGTTATCAGGACTGTGCTCAGAATCCTCCCAGAATCTTTGAGTTGTAGAATCAATGGGGACTCTTTGTCCATTTACTAACCAGCCAAATAATTTTTTGAGAAATTTTGTTTTTGTTTAATTTGATTGGCAGATAATATTTCGAAAAATATTTCATAATCAATTCATAGATCAACTCTTTGACGTTGGTTGGTTATGTGTATGCTTTCAATTTCGTCTTGCAATGATCTGCCTGGTTACTAAAAATTTCTAGCTTTGACTCTATCTCCAAATTTTTTTCTTGAAATATTTTAATTCGTAGTATTTTATTGCCCATCATTTCTTGCTGTTGGTCCAACAATTCTAATGTATCCCTTTTATCGAAATATGCCTATTTCTTTTTAGCAATTGTCATTAGAAGAAAGTATTCGTATGGTAACATCTATGTATGTAACCCTCAATTTTACGAACTCGTGATGTTGAATAAACGAATGTGAGTGAAGTATAACGATGAGAGTTTATAGGTTAACTAATAAAACAAGTGGCACATTATTGGTTTTAATTGCAATTTAGTAAAAACCATAATTTTATTGGATAACCTTTTGTAGCGGCCTCAATGACTACATCTATTGAGTAGCCTTATACAACAACGATTGGTATGAGTGGAGTTCAACATCCCTTCATTGTCATAATTTTTGGAGTTAAGGAACGTACTTTTATTATTTATCGTTCGTTTATTTATCGTTCCTGTCTCTGTATATAGATCAGTGATACGCGCAGCATCTTTTGTAGCAGGATTTTCGAACAAAGTATATTAGTTACATAACACATGATAATAATATTGTTCTCCAAACACATGTCAGTACTCTGGCGCCATAAAAAATAAAAAAACTACAACTACAGCACAGTTTTTTAGACGATGTTTTCATTCATCATTAAATATTCTGTTCACTTTTTGTTCAATTTTGTATGATTATATCAATAAAAACAGTTTTAAAATTCTTCGTTTTTTCTAAATGACTATTTTGATAGCCACTACCGAAGAACGAAGGTATTTTCATTTCGTTAATTTGTTTGTAAAACTCAGCAGGAAGCTTCAGAGACTTCATAAAGCATATATATCAGGATCAAAATTTGGAATCGATTTAAGCATGTCCCTCTGGCCTATTCGTCTGCCTAATGTCTGTTGTGAAAATTCTCGTGTGGCTTAAGACATAAGCTTCAAATCTGGCAAAAACATTGGAAATTCTTACACGCAGGTTGCTATTGGGAATGAGTTAAATCGATCGAAAGGTATGCCTACAGTAGAAGGCAAATTGCGAAAACCTTTGTTGTTGAAAACAAAAATATTAGCTTTTTTCCCGATTACTCACAACTTCCAGTAGATATGATTATAAAAATTTCCCTGTATATTCGATACAAAAATGAAAATATCAGCCACGCCGATGAGTTTTAACATTTAATGGTCCGTAATATTAATTGCATCGAATGTGGACCACGTAGATCTGTTTTACGATATAACAGATGCCAAATATTGATTTAAGACGTAAAAAAGGAATTATTTTAGACAAAGTGGTGCAGGGTATTTAATGGTCGGTTTTATCCGCCTATAATGTTTTGACTTGTGTTGTCTCACACCACTTATTCTGTATGGAATATTAATTTTTTACAGATGTATGTAACACCCAAATGGACTTTGGGTTGACTCACCTTTTATTGCACCGATCGATTCAGAATCCATTTAAGCCTGTCTGTCCGCTTGCTTGATGTATTCTTATATTCAATCTAGAAGTATTTAGATAGTTTGACGAAATTTGCCACACTGATGTATTTTAGCCCAAGGACGAACGCTACTAGAAATGGCTACGTTCGGACCGTTATAAGGTATATATGTGAAAAAATGGCAAAATTTCTAATATTTTTCGATAAAAAATTGTAGTTGAAAAATGTGGATCAGATAGGACATTTTTGTGAACCAGCTTCCGTAGAGCCTTCCTTATACAAAGTAAAGTCTATAGATCTCAATTGTAAATTTTAGGGTGAAAACGGATCCATGATAGTAATTTAATATAAAAATTTGACAGTAGTAAGTTAGGATCACACCACTTATAAGCGTTTTCATGAAAGGTAAGACTTTTTATAGTATATAAGGCCCAAATTTTTACTACTTTATGAAAGAAGTACTTGGAGAAATTCAGAAATTTGTAAAATTTGAACCACACATCAGTTCATCCATTAGACTCCCTTCCCTGGAATGCCTCTCATGAAAAGCATACCATTACATGAAAGGACGTACCAAGGCAATTAAGAATTGTGTTAGAAAAAGTGACGTAGAGCATTTAATGGTCGGTCTTTTCAGACTGCAAAGCTTTTACATGTTTGCTAATTGTGTTAGCATAACTCATGTAAAAAGCCGGTATAAAAATAAGAAGCGAATAAAGAAACTTAAATAAAAACGTGCTATTGCCCTAACTACGTGAAAGAAGGCTGAAGTTTTTCTTAAAAAATATATGAAATCGGTTATATACTTCCAATAACTTGTAGTTTTACGTATATCGTTGGCGAATATGAAGATTAAGCGAATGTAGACGTACGAACAGTATGGATTTTCCACTAAGTTTCCCATTAAATTCTTAAGTGGATTCCAAAAAAAATGTTCTGTAATTCGTAAATCGGTTTGTAATTTGCTTTTTTTTAAATAAATCGAATTTAGACAATTTTACAATTGTAAAATTTTGAGAAAACTTCAATTAAAATTTTTCTTTTTTATAAAATATTCAATAATTTTATTCAAAAGAGCGTGAGAAATACCAACTGCAACGTTTCTAGAAATATTTATGAGTATGTTTTCTACGATTTGAAAGCCTAGAAAACACACATTTTTGGAATAAAAGCATCAGTTTTGTAATATACGCTTAGTATTGGCAAGAGGGAGAAAGAAATACTAAGTTGTGCAGTCATATGCAATTTCATGTGGGTGTACGAGAATGAAAAGTATTTAAGCATATGTGTCACCATTCTTTTTTCCGTGACTTGGGATAGAAAATACGTATCGTTCGTTCAATTACACTTAAAGGACGAATTGCGTGATTGCAACGAAAATATAAAACTATTTACTTTTACTCTTTTTTTTTTCTTTCTTTTCATTTTAACAAATGTGTCTCTCTTAATCAATTCTTAACCCGGAGAGAAAAGTGCATGAATGAGAGTATGAAAAGATGAAGAGATTGCAAGACCTGCGCTCTCCATTACCATATCGCTTTCGAAACAAAACTTGAAAATACACCATCACACCTACACTAAATTTATGAAAAATGAGTAATATTTGATGTTATAATTTGAATATATTTCTGATGAAAATATTTTATAAAACCTGCGCATTTTTCAATTTTAGATTAACCTTTCGCTAATGTTATAAAGGGTGCGGGTCCATTTTCGAATAGAACAGCAAGATTCAATTATTATTGGAAATTGAAATATGTAGATGGTTTCAGAGCGACATAAAATCACACGCGAAGCAACAATATGTACATTTTATGAGAATTTTAAAAATATTTTCTTTGTATTGAACCGAATGATAAAAAAACTATCCCGATGGTGGCCGAGTATGAAATCTTTATGTTATAACTCTAAACAACATTTTCAAGTTTTATAAAACAATTCTATTCGATGTTTCCGTTTATTCGCCCTTTATTTTTGTCTCTCTCTCTCTTTGTCTCTCTCACGCTTTTCCTACTGTGCGCTCTTTCAATAACATAAAAATATAAACTCCAGGATTTCTGAACTAGAGATTCTCATTTGCTTTTAGTATTATTAGTTAACATGATTAAGAGAGAGAGAGAGAGATTGTATGTCTCTCTCGAAACATTGGCGGCTTTTTAAAAGGGGTTACCAAAACTAGTGAATAATATACGTATAATCGTCGTCATTCGTTATCAATATAATAGCAGAAAAGAGAAAGGCGAGATATAATACTTCGAAATATACAACCAATGAAAGCCTAACAGATTATAAAAATTTCATGTATTCAAAGCCATTCCATGTAGCTTTTATTTTTAATAGATAAATTGTGTAGTCGTTTTGGAGGATCGTTTTCTTAAGTTTGTTAAGTTATTGATAATATG
>KK351019.1:1699545-1703756 GCA_000671755.1 Glossina brevipalpis
AAGAGCGTTCCAAGAACAAGATCAAAACGGGATTATATAGGCAATTTTGCAATTATTGTAAAATAGATGTTATCACATATCATGTTTGTGAATTTATAAAAGTGCGGACTTTATTCACTTATTGACAGAAAAATATTTATACAGAACTACAAGATCTTATTTTCGACATCTTATTCAATAACCGAAATTCTTTTTCTGTGTTTTCGTTAATTCTCTTAACTGATGGATTCCATTTGTAGCAGTGAATTTATTAATTTTGCCTTCAATCGCCAGCTACACCAAAAACCCTCTTTATTTTATGACGTCAGTTGGTAAACATTAAAAATTTGCTTTTATTACGTGTCGACATTTTGAGAAATTTTTTTTTTTTTTTCAAGAGAATCATTTAGTCGTCTTACTTTGACAAATATGTGATTTTTTCAAGAATTTTTTTTTGACTTACCCCAGCAAATGCATACGAAAAAAAAAAAAAGAAAATAATTTTAATTTCAATTAGAAGATAATTGGAGAATGTGCGGCAACAAAATAGAAACGTGCGAAACGAATTCTCAAGAAAAACAATTAACGCAATTTGTTGTTCGCTGTGGAAAGGTTAAAAACCTTTCTAAACAGAAAATTACCAGATTCCTTTGTGCAACAGAAACGGCGGAACGTCCTATGTCTGCCATAAAAGCGGTAAACATTTCGTGGTCCATTTGCTTAACCCTTAAAGCATTGCATTCACTTATAAGCAGATTAAACTTTTCAAGAATTGTCTAGAAAATTCAATCTGATATATGTCACCAAATATATATATTTTGTAATTTTATTAATGAAATATTAATAGGGAAATAGATCCCCCTGGAATTCTTCAGAGATAACGTAGAAACAAAAAAAAGTGCAAGCCAGCTGAAGGTCGACCATCCGTATGTTATCCCAATTGTAGAATATATTTTATTAGAATAGACCTCCTTTGACCTTGCTGCCAATCACTTGACACCACCACTATCAACTGTGAATTCTTTGAAACATATTTTGCGTATTTAGAAAAATTTAATGTGAAAAATTGTTCGCGCTTTATTACTTTTCACTTCTTGTCTTGCTTGTCTTGTTGTTTACACACACGCAAATCAATTAGTTGTTATGGAGTGGGAAAAAAGCCAGAAGCCTTTGAGTATAAGTAGAAATACTTTTTCTGTTTACATACACACCCTATACCACAAGTGGTAATGGATATATTAAGTTTATGCGGTTGAATGTAACATCCACAAGGTTAGGCTTAAGGTTAGACCCACCTTTTAGAGTACATCAACCAATTCAGAATTATTTTCCCAAATGATTTATGCATGTCTGTCCATTGGAAACTGTTTATACATTATTTTGTTTAATCTATGGATCGAAAGTTTTGAGATATTTTGACGAAATTTGATATACTGATGATGACTTTTGGCCCGTAAAATAGATCCGGTTCGACTACTTTTACGATCATTCGCCATACAACGCCACTTTTGAAAAAAGTTTTTATCACAAAAAAATTTGCTTTTTCCAATATTTCCAATAGAAAAAAATCGCATAAAAATAAATGCGAACTGTTTGGATTGGATAGGACCATTTTTTGAACCAACCTCCCCCAAAAAGCATGCTTTTTACATGGTAACATGATTTAAGTTTTCGATATTTTATCATGAAAGAGTAAATGCAGAATTGTATTAGGCTAAGCAAAGTAGTCTATGGTACTGAATGGTCTACTTTGCCGGACTATAATGCTTTCACTTATTTCATTCTGTTTATTATTTGAAAGAAGGAAAAAATATCTAAATATTTAGATTACGAAAAAAAGATCGAATTTTTTTTATACAAATAAAAATTGTTGCGAATTATATTAAAAAAAAAAAAAAAAAAAAAAAAAAAAATATTAAATAAAGGAAAAAGCTTCCCGGCATTTTTCCAATAGGTGGATTTAGATTCGCTTAATTAAATAATTTGGTGTAAACAAGTTTCTACAAATTTTCTTAATCAAGTCTACGCTATTGCGAATGCGAACTCAAGTAATGTTCGTAAAACGAAAAGGGACTTTCACGTAACGGTATATGTCCGATGGATGTTCACTGAATAACTTTTTCATATTCAAAACCCTTATGTACCATATATTTCTCGTTTCTATAGTAGTTCTTACAAACACAGAATTCGCATGCGAAATTACAGATATGAGAAATTCAGTTCTGAATCTTAAACTGATTGACAAAATATATCTTTTTCATTTCTACGTGTTATACGAAGAATGAGAGGAAGTAATTTTCTCATCCTATATATATGATTTATCATAAAAACAAAATTTTTTTACATTTTTTTTTTTGTTTTGTTTTTAATTTCCTTTCTAGGTGCTGGTGAATCGGGCAAAAGCACAATTGTCAAACAAATGAAAATCATTCACGAGAGTGGGTTCACTCCTGAAGATTTCAAACAATATCGACCGGTTGTTTACAGCAACACAATACAATCATTAGTTGCAATACTTAGAGCAATGCCAAATCTCAGCATTCAGTACAGCAATAATGAACGAGAGGTAAGTAGCAACGAAACGAACTTATTGCCAATGCTCTCGCACCCTCCTCAATATACTGCAATATATATATATATATAACAAACCATTTAATTGCATATATTTTTCATAACTTACGAGAATGACGCGACACGGTCTTCGTTTTTATTTCTTGTTAATTTAGAGCGATGCAAAAATGGTATTTGATGTGTGTCAACGTATGCACGATACTGAACCCTTCTCAGAGGAATTATTGGCCGCCATGAAACGTTTATGGCAAGACGGTGGTGTTCAAGAGTGCTTCTCACGTAGCAACGAATATCAACTAAATGACTCGGCCAAATAGTAAGTATCACTATTATTTTACATCATTCCCGCAGATTCATAGAAATGCGATTAATACGATCAATAGTTTCTATATTTATTTTTATAAATATACTACGAATTTTAATATGAATATTTTCTACATATTTATTGAGAATCTCTTAAAGTTAATTTAAAATTTAAAGGGGATTTTGGTATATAGGTTGAGTTTACTTCATAAATCAATTCACCATAATTATATTCAACTTTATATTTGCGAAATATCTGCAAAATGTTAAAACAAAAAGAAAAACAAAAGAACAAAAGAAAAATTAAACAAATTGGCACTCACCCGTAAGTACAAATATGATTAAACTCTATTTGGTTACGGTATTATGGTGCATGTTCTCTACATAAAAATGTATACATACGTACGTACCTTTGCCAGCAACGTATACAATTCGATTTCGGCAAAACGACGACCAACACACATTCGTCGTCCAAAACCGAATGGTAAACTTACGAAGGGATGAATTTTTTGTCCATCACATCGTTGAGAATATTGGTATTCAGCTTTGTATGTGTGCAGGTGAGCACAAGTATATAATAAATCATATGGTGAAGTATATAAATCATATGTTAAAAGTCAATTTTGTCTTTGTCGCTCTCGCATTACTTACTCTTGTCGTCGTTAGCTTTAAGCCAGCGTTCCGGTAAAAATCGCTTAGGTTCCGGAAAGTAACAGGGATCATTTGATACCACTAAATGGGGAAATATAACATGCGTCTAGAAAAATGAAATTATAACCAAATCAGTGCTTTGTTACAAAAAGGAATCACAAGTTTGCTCATTCATATCAATTTAAAGTAGTTGATTTCCCTGATCATTTTTTTATGGCACACCCATAGTCGTAGTTCCTGTAAAAAATGATGGCCTTGCTATTGAGTTGAGTCGAGTGGAAGGATCAGGTGGCAAGTTACTGATCATTGTTTTTATATTTTAACAATTCCATCTTCGGAAATGAAGATTTGTAAAAATTTCTATACTCGTACTATCAAGACAAAATGATTTTGGAGTTTGACTTTCGAATCTGTAAGCTTAACTATCCTTTCTCTCTCTCTCTCGTTTTCTCTTTCCCTGCTTCTCTCTTTCTGTGTCCCTGCTTCTCTCTCCTCTCTCTCCCAGCTTCTCTTTCCTTTCTCTCTACCCCTCTCTCTCCTTCTCTGTCTCTAGCTCCTCTCCTCTCTCTCTCTTTCCTGTCTCTCTCTCTCCCTACTTCTCTCTTTCTGTCTCTCTCTCTCTGTTCCTCGCTCCTCTCTCTCTGTCCCTCTCTCCTCTCTCTGCTCCTCTGTCCTCTCTCTATCCATCTCTCCTCTCTCCTCTCTCT
>KK351019.1:1704149-1735615 GCA_000671755.1 Glossina brevipalpis
CTCCCCCCCCCCCCCTCTCTCTCTCTCTCCCCCCCTCCCTCTCTCTCTCTCTCTCTCCCTCCGTCCTTCCCACTCTCTCTCTCTCCCTCTCGCTCTCCCTTCCTTTTCCCCTTTAAAAAATCCTCTTATAAAATGAGCGAGTGGCTAGGAAAATGAAAAATTCTTTCTTCAATGTTTAATCCCTACCCCTTTAGGTATATGATAACCATTGATGACAGCATCTGATTGCAAGCTGCGTCCGTTGGCAATGACTACCGGATACATTCTAGAATGCGAATAGTGGAGATGAAGAAATTTAAACAGTAATATCACAATCATTGTCAATCATCAAAATCGTAAACGTTCTCATTTTTGTTTTATGTATCTGTACCTTAAAGTTTCTTTGACACAAGCTCTTAAATATGGTAGTTGTTCAAGGGCACATTGATTAATTTCTGCTTCTGCTTTGGTAAACACCGTTCGTAGTTCTATGTAAAGTTTTTCTTGTTTTAATGGATTTTTTGCTAATTGATATATGGTCGATGCAGTAGCAACTGAAGTCTATGAAGTAGATAAATTAATTTTTCTAGTATTGAAATTCTACTGAGAGATATACCGTATCTACGCCCACCAAAAATAAATCTAAAGCCAATACGGCAGCTAGTTTACGATTGCCTGTTTTACGCACTATACGCTCTACTATGCTAATATCCGATTCAGTTTTAGTTTCGTTACGATTGCCGGCAAAATCCATAGTACGATCTATGTTTTTCATACATATACTAGGAGAAAATAATGTTTTATTATTTAAAAATTATCGGCTTTTTTACGAAAGCACTTACTCAGTAAAATCGTCTAAGGCCTCTATAAAACTTTTGTAAGCTTTGGTAGCATAAAGACGCCACAAGGGCATACGCAATTCCAATTCAGGTACGGCCCAAAAGAACGTATTAATTGAATCAATCATTTTTTGAGAGTCTTCACTCCCAATAGGTGTTAAACAGCCTAAGCGAGTGTCTAAAGCAACGCGACCCACAGCTAAAATTAAGAGTTTTTGATTTAAATCCATATTTTGTTATTTTCTAAATATTTTTCTTTACTTTAACGTATATTCGCACATTACTTACATTCCAAAGCCCATTTATACAATTCGTGCAAAAAATTAGCTGGCAACTCTTCATTTTCGTCACGCATTTCATGTATTCTTACATGATATGAAAGTATAGGAAAACAATGATAAGTGTATTGGTTTGAATGGAGAGAGTATTTGCTTTTTAAGATGACCACGCCTGATCGTTAGTATTATAATGTTCTCTCACAACTTAAAGTGATATTTGGACAGATTTCTGAAGTGTGTCAGAAAGTAGTCGAAAAACAAACTTTGCCAATGAATTTTACCCGTGAGTGTTGCATTTTACATATCGATAATACGCAATAGAAAATTTCTCCATTTTTTTTAAAAGAGGACTTGAAATAAACCGATTCAAGATCATTGTGTGAATCGATTTATGCTTGCATGTCCATCTATCTGTCTCTTCGCTTGATGTCTGTCTAAGTATTCTTGTATTTAACCTACAGGTCGAAACTTTTGGAATACTTTGACAAAATTTGACACACAGATGTGTTTTCACCCAAGAACGAATGCTATTCAAATTAGATTCGATGTAATGTATTGTATCTCGACAAAAATAGGCAGAATGTAATGGTTGGGCGTATAATATAAACGAGATCGATTAAGTTCATGTGGGCTGAAAAGTTCGTAGGCTGACACATAGATGACGCTACTATGATTTTTAGTTAGCCCTAACCTTCAAAAGACACGTGCTGTTGTACTATTAGTATGTGGGTTATAGCATTTTTAGTGAAGCAACTTTTGTTAGTTTGAAAAAATGGATAAAAAGGAATTTCGTTTGATAATAAAGCTTGCTTTTTGGAGACAAAAAATACTATTGAAGCCAAGGCTCGGATCGATAAACATTATTCGGACTTTGCACCGGGGAAATCAACCGTAGAGAAATGGTTTATTAAATTTAAACGAAACGAAATGAGCACAGGGCACGATGCACCCAATGGATGCGCCAAAGAGGCTGTTACCGACGAAAACATCAAAAAAGTCCATAAAATAATTTCGGATAACTGTAAAGTTAAGTTGATTGAGATAGCTGAGACCCTAAAGATATCAAAGGAAGTTGTGGAACATATCCCGAATGAATATTTGGATATGCGAAAGCTCTGTTCAAAATGGGTGCCGCGCGAGCTCACAATCGATCGAAAACAACAACGAATTGATGATTCTAAGCAGTGTTTGGAGCTGTTCAATCGTAATAAACACGAATGTTTGCGTCGATATGTGACATTGGATGAAACATGGCTTCATCATTTCACACCGGAGTCCAATGGACAGTCAGCCGAGCGAATTGCACGTGATGAACTGATTATTTTGAGGCTAAAGACAAATCGTACTATAAAAATAGTATCGAAAAATTGTATGACCGCTATAATAGTTGTATCGCCCTTGAAGGCAACTATATGGAATAATAAAATCAAATTCTATCAAAAAAAAAAATAATAATAATTTTCGATGTTAGCCTATGAACTTTTCAGCCCGCCTGGTATATGAATTGCCGTAAAAAGTAAGTTATTTAGCAATGAAGTCTATATACTTTTCATCAGCACTTATGATAGAAATTGCTGGAAAATAGCTAGATCTTTGATAGGAAAATTATACAATAGGGTTTAATTATTATGAGGCACGGGTATAAAATACTTTTGTTTTTTAAAAAAATTAGGCAGTTTTCTTGTACGCTTAATTCAACAATAGATGACTTTCATAACAATGCCATTTAAACGTGTAAATCTTTTTACAACAAAATTTACTCAGATTCTTGACAAAATTCCTGATTTTCAGGTAATAAAAAATTAAAATGTGAATATATTTCTTACTTTGTCATGAATTCCGTTGCAATATCATTTAGAGGTGATATATATTTTTTAACTATTTGAGGTTGTAACAAGATCTGTTGCACTTCCTGACGGAATAATTCCCAGTTTTTGCCATGTCTAAATATATGATAAATATATGATAAATATATAATAAATACATGATGTTGAATAATTGACAAATATAATGAAAATGAGTTGAACTTACACTCCAATTAAGCCAGCAACGTCACCAAAAAAATCTTTTCTTAACTGGCCTTTATAATGTCTTAAGCAGGGCATTGAAGGTCTACAAAAAAGTATTCACATTAATAATTTGATGTTCCTACTGGAAAAACCGTAAATATCTTTATGATTTAATTGTTATTTAAACTAGAAAATTTGAAAAAACAGGAAAAAATTGTAAAATATTAAAATTCATACATATTTATCACATTGCTTGCGTGCAGACACAACGGCGTCGTTTCAAAATGTGTTGTTTGTTCCATTTCATTGAGTTTGTTAGAACTCAAATATTTTAATAACACTTGAGCAGAGAGATATACATTAACGTTGATATTTGAGATTATCATAAGCAAGTAGACATATCTACTACTACTACTACTACTACTACTACTACTGTAGACGACTGTTATGAACAACTGATATAAATTTCAAGACACGTGTCCTTTTTGGTTAGTAAAAGCAGCCTTTCTTTGGTTTAAGCAATTTTACTGTCAGTGATTTTTAGAATTGAAAAATATGTTGAACACCATCAAAGTTTATCAAAAAAGTTAAACTCCTTGTTCGGATGCATTAAATACAAACTTATAGAAGTGTTACGGTGATGGGTGTTTATTAAAATCACAAGTTTTTAAGCGCCATTAATCATTTAAAAAGGCTCTTGAGGTATTCGAAGACCCTACTCGAAGAACCTCATTCAAGAAGACCATGGGCCTCAACTACTGATGAAAACTTCAAGAAAATCAAAGACTCCGACCTCGATTGACTTAAAAAGACTTTATATATATTATTGATATATCAAAAGGATCTATGCAGACAATTTTGAAAAATGATTTGGGCTTGTCCCGCATGTCTTCTTGTCTTGTTCCAAAAGTTTTGGATTTGTTTGGAAAACAATGTGTTGAAGTGTCAAAAAATGCTTTATATGATTGGCAATGATCTGTCGATGAATCTCGGTTTTACGCTTATGATCCGGAAACAGCTCACCAAGCTACTGATTATGGTATTGCAGGTGAACCAAAACGAAAAAAAATGATTGGGAACGAGATTTTTTTAATAAAAAAAAAAAAAAAACCCTGCTATTCCTAATCCAACACGGCACGTTTCTCGAAATATATTTTAGTTGTTCACAATAGTCATACCAACCAATCAAAAAAATATACATATCGATATCGTAGAGCGAATATTTTAAAGAAGTACAGTCTAACTTTGTTTTGTTCACAGTAGTAATATGGCCATTATTGAAAATTTTATCCCGAAGTGTCGTCCCTGTTAAATTTGTTTTGTCAAATTTAACGTATTGCTTAGTAACTGAACTTATCAATGCGGGATCGCAAGAGAATTGTCTGAAAAATCGAATAGTTTTACGTAAGGCAGCACTACTTATATTTTGTATGTTATCATCCTTTGTTTCCACTGCGAACTCTAACACAACTCTTCTAATAACCAGTTCAAAAAATTGAATTAATCGATCATCCGCCATACACTTCTGATTTGGCGTCCAATAGATTCTTTTTGTTCCTGAACGGTAAGACTAAATAGAGTGAGTTTACAGTTTTCTTCGCCAGAAGAAGCCGTTGATGTTTTCTATTTGTCTCAAGCGAAATGAGAAAATTGCTCTAACAAATGGTTCGAACGGGTGGGTGCATAAGTGCATACATAATAAAGAACAATATTTTTGAAAACAATACAGTGTAATTTTTAATGAAAATTTACCTTTTTTTTTTAGTATCAGACTTAAAAATAATCACTAAATCAACTAAATCCTGCTGATTGACTGTTTTTTTCAGTAGTTTGTTTGAATTAGAAAATCAAATTACGCAATGTCAACGCGATAGTCAAAATACGCCATTGTGAGTTGTCATCTCTATAGGTTACAACATCATGTAAAATTCAGAAATATCGCAACGCAAGGCTGGCGCTACTCGTTACATTATAATGGACTACGGTGTGTGAATTTTGCCAAACGTTTCGTCGCTTTATAAGCAATTCAGAAACAGTTGGTTAATAATTGCATTCTTATTAGTGATATTATCTTTACAATATTCAATCCTTTAAAGTAACGGTTATGTTCATTTTTTCAAAATATTTCCAAGAACTAGAAGAAAACTGTTTACTCAAAAATTGAAAATACGAACATATTTTGTCCGACAGTATCTGTACAGCGCTATAAAAAAAACCGAAGATGGATTGTCTTTTTAGAATGAAAGTGCAGTTCACAGATGAACATAATTTTCTTGCGTTTCTTCCATATTTACGCGAAATTTCGCATTAATATCTTTTGTACTAAAGTAAAGTAAATGTTGATTGTATTTTATATTTCCTTCGTCGTATTCTAATACTTAGAGAATAAATAGCAAATTTTGGGTTTTCGTTTGAGTTGCAGCGAGAATTCAAGACAATCGAAAGACAAATATATAGGTGGGTGTCGACTCGTGATTAATTTTTTAGTTCACCTTTTGAGCTCGACCTGTGTAAGTCGGTGTAGACTTCCAATAGATCTTTCGCGATCTCGACAATTTCGAGTTTCGTTGAATGGAAAACGTTTTAACGACTGCTACTAAATAATAAATACATTATCTCTACAAGGATAAATAAAACGATTTATTAATAGAATACATTTTTAATACCCACCACCGGAGGTGAAGGGCATATTTCATTTCGTCATTTGGTTCGCAACTACCAAAAGGATACCCTACAAAGTATATATGTTTTTGATCAGCATCAAATTTAGAACCGATTTAAGCATGTCCTTATGTCCGTCTGTCTTAGTGTCCATCTGTCCGTTTGTGATAAATATTCTCCTAGCCGTAAAAATAAAAATATCGGCTTCAAATTTGGTAGAAACATTGGAAGTTCTTGCACGCAGGTTGGTATTGAAAATGGGCCGAACCGCTGCCAGGACACGCACAGTGCGACGTAGACTGAGAACACCTCTGCTTTTGGAAGTAAAAAAAAATTGCACTTTTGTTCATTATCCGTAAACCATAGCAGATAGAATTTAAAAAATTTCCAAAAATGTTGCAATAGCTATCCCCTATTCTTTGTACAAAAATGGAAAAGATCGACCCCGCCCACTCGATATAATAGAATATTAAAATTTAATTCATTTTGTGCAAATGTTTATAACATTAAGAAAGATGCCTTTTAAACCACATAGAATGTATATATTGATCAGTATGAAATTCGAAATCTACCTAAAACTATCGGTACGTCTGTCAATCTGTCTGGCTGCTTAACTATCTAATGTCTGTGATAAACATTCTCCTAGCCGTCAAAATGAAGATATCGGCTTAAAAATTTGGCAGAAACATTGGAAGTTCTTTCATTGTCACGCCCACCTATGACAATTTAGTATTTCACCCTTTTTTAAGATAGGGGTGGTGGGTATAAAAGATTCGTCACAGCCGAATGTAACTTTTTTCCTTGTTTTCGTATAAAACTGACAAATTTTAATCGTCTGATTTAATTCGCTTTTAACTTTAGACGCCTCTATAACAACTTCTGTCACATGTCAAGCTATGCAAATTGATTCATTCTTTTCTAGTTGAAAATATGCATGAATAGTTATGGAAACTTGTTGTTTGTGGATCTACAAAGCAATGAAGAGAAAGTTTTTTATTTTAATTAATTTATTGATTTAATCTGTATGTTAAACATTTGACACTTTTTATAATCTATTGAAATCCGTATCGTATTCGGCTATATTATATATACTGTTGTCCAAAAGTTCGGAAGCAGCAAGATAAACTCAAATAAAACAAAACAAATCTGTCTAGATTTGTTTATTGTGTATATCGGTATCAAATTAAAAATTAAACAAAAACGAAATTAAATAAAATAAAAATTTGACCTGAAGCAATAAAAGAAGATAAAATTAAATTCCAAATTCTTAATCAAAATGTTGAACTTTTTCTTTTCGCACATATTCACATATTAATTAATCTCTTAAAATAATCTTCATTCAACTTGTCCCGTTCGCTCTCTAATAGTTGTTACAAATTATTCTGAGCTCGTAGGAGATTGATTTTTCACCCTCCTATCGACTTCATTTCAAAACAAAACCAATTAGGGAAAGGTCAGGCTAAGGCTATCTAGTCATTGCATGAATTTTCAAAACTCATCATCTTTTTTGTTGTTTTTCAGAGTTTGCTTAGAATCACTATCCTGTTAAAAAATGAATTCCGAACCAATCAGATTCAGTCCGCTGGGCGTGGCAGAATCGTGAAGAATTTTCAAATAGTCTTCCTCGTGTAATTTTTCGGATTTACTGTTGCTTCCGAAAACATCCCCAGAAAGTGTCGTCTTTTTACCAGTGTAAAAACACATTTGTATCCGAAAATCTGAAATTTTCCTTTGTCACTTCAAAGAACTTTTTCCCATATCTATTGTCTAGTCTAACTCTCTTATACCGAATTGTTAAGTGCAGAGGGTAGACGTCTTTTTTAACCATTTGTTACTGAAATGGGTGTTACTCGCGTATCTTTCAGATAATTCGGTAATTCAGTTCAGTTCAGTGCAGTTAATTGTCCATTTTTCTTTAGGAAACTCTGTTGCTCTTGTTGTTTTATTGTGTGTTTGGACCCACCAGATCTTTTTCTATCCTTATGCTTCCCAATTTTGCGTTTTCCAACAAGGGTGTAGTGCATACATTTACTCCGAAATTCCGAGCTTTTGGGCGATTTGATGTTCTGTGTATCCTTCTTCAGCTAAAGCAAAAGAATAACTTCGCTGATTAAGCGGGATTTACTTGAGTTTTCCCATTTTTAGAAGAAAAAATACGATCAAAATAGTGGTCGATATTATTAATAAATCAAAAAAACCGTACACGAAATTTTTCGAAAACAGACCATGTTTAGTAACACAAACTTCGCGTGTCATTCGTGAAGTGCGACTAAAAAGTTAAAGTCACCACAAATATTTTTAATAAAAGTACAAGAAAATAGAACCACAAGAGAAGAGAAAGTGTTTGAAGGATTAAATCATAAAACTCTTATATATTGTTGAAATCAAAAAATTTCTAAGAATTTATGGAAAATCAGATGATAATCTTTTTGTTTTTGTATAAACAATTGTAAAAGCTCGTAAAACTTAATTTAATTGCTAATTTTTACCGCTTATAGTCGGCAATCTTTTGCTTTGTTAAAAAACAGATGCACTTCCAAGACTTTTGGATAAACGGTAGTGTATGTGCATATGTATGTATTATGTATAAGATGTAAATCCTACACTGTGTATATTTCAAGAAGTATTTTTAAACAATTTAGCAATATAAATTAGATAATTTGTTAGTTACCAATTGCTAAGTGTTGTTGTCGTTAATTAGAACAAAAAAAAAAAAAAAATAAAAAAATTGGAAACAAATATGTTGTTGCCTATACAAACAGTTTCGATCACATTCGGGATTTCATATGGTTACAACTAGGTCCACTAGACGTTGATCAAAACAATATATAATAAAGAATATAATATATATATAAAATACATAATATATAATACATACAGTGGGTAAAAGCCAAACTCGTACACCACAAATATATTGAATTTACTTTCGTCGGTAAACATAACCCGTTTCCAGAATGAAAAATCTTTCAAACAATGGGCTTTTGCAAATTCCAAACGTACCTTTTTATTTCGGTTGCTAATTAGGGATTTAACTCGTACTCTTCTACCATTCAAATTGGCCCGATGGAGCATGTTTCTAATCGTTTGAGCGCAAACTACTTTCCCCACTTTATTTTCAGCGATAGCAACTAATTTTGGAGCACTTAAAAAGGGGTTCGCTTTTGTCTTACGCACAAGGTAGCGCTCATCAGCTGATGTTAAAATTTTGTTGTGTGCCGATTTCAACTTATTTTTCACAGTTTTGTTGATCTTATAACGTTTTAGCACATATTGAATAGTAGAGTGACTCCTATTTACTATTTTAGAAATTTCTCTCAAAGATTTCCCATCTTTAGAGTGCTTCACAATCAATTCTCTGATATCTGTGCTAGTGTGACCTCTTTGCCTTCCCATCTTCCTTTTTGTGCCAATTTTGTACAAAAACTATCTATTTTAACTGTAAGGGGAATTCCCCGAAATAGACAACAAAACATTTGCGAAGTTGGCTGCGATTGCTGTCAGTGGGTTGCATTTTAAAAGTAGTGTACGAGTTTGGCTTTGGCATTGAATTTACTGCTGTCTTTCTTTGTCGTTAAATAATATTGTTAAAAATCAAAATTTTTCTTTTTTGGTTTTTGTCATTAAAATAAGCTATAAAAAATTAATACTGAACTTTTCTCAAATTATATTTTGGGTATAAAAAATCGGACAAAGAAAAAAAATGTTGTGGTATACGAGTTTGGCTTTTACTCACTGTATATATGTAATATGTATGATAAAGTGCTAAGTACGCTAAGGGAAGTAGTATCTTCTTATGGGCACAAAAAATGGTCCGATTTTGCTAAGATTATATGGAAAAACCGATATGACTACTAAGACTGAACTGTTAAGAAGCGCCTCTAGCAAGTCAGTAGAAGTGGGTTCAAATCTCATTGCGGTAGAACCAATAGCCTAAGGTGCTAGTGCTCTCATCTCTTTAGTCTAAGAAGTAATTTCATTAGTCTAGAGTATAATAATAATAATAATTTTTAAATTACTTTCCTGTTAGTATGACATCATCTATTTTTCAATTGAGATTACGGCTATTTCTGAATTCTCCTACGATGACAAAGCAAAACGCACAACATAAAACTGTTTGTCTATATTCAAAATGGCCACAACCACAAGACATATTTTCCATATAATGCCTTTTGTAAGTAGAGACATTATATGGGAAATGATCGCAAAACTAGTCCGATTCAATTTATTTTTAACAATATTCGTGCTAAGAGCCAAAACAAGTCACTATACCATGTTTCAGCAAACCATTTCAGAAATTGCAATCCATGAACTAAACATAAAAATCTATAAAAAGAAATCAGACAAACGGACAGACACACAGGGATGCTTAAATCGATTCCGAAAATAATTCTGAACCGAAAGATATAATGAAACAACAAAGTATGTTCTAACTGTGTGTGAAACTTGTATTCGGCAGCGCAAATCTTTTATACCTAGCCACCACCCTTTTCTTAAAAAAGGGTAAAAAACTACATTGTCATAGGTGGGCGTGGCAATGAAAGAACTGCCAATGTTTTTGCCAAATTTAAAGCCGATATCTTCAATTTTGCGATCAGAAAAATGTTTGCCACAGATATTAGATAGTTAAGCAGCCAGACAGATGGACAGACGTACCGATGGATACGTCTAGGTAGATTTCGAATTCCATACTGAAGAATTCTTCTTAACATTACAGGCGTTTACAACGAAAAAATTTAATTTCAATATTTTATTATGTCGAATGGGCATGGTCCGTCCTTACCGTTTTTGCACAGAGGCTACGGGATAGCTTCCGCGATATTTGTATAGATTTTTTATAGATCTATTTGCTATGGTTTATGAGCAATAAGTAAAATCCAATTTTTTTTTTTTTGCTTCTAAAAGCAGAGCTGTTCTTAGTGTACGTCGTACTGTGAGCGTGTCCTTTGACCGATTTAGCCCATTTTCAATACCAACCTTCATGCAAGAACTTCCAATATTTTTATCAAATTTGTAGCCGATATCTTTGTTTCTGCGAACAGAAGAATTTTTACCGCAGACAGACAGGCGGACATGCTTAAATCGATTCTAAATTTTAATGCTGATCAAAAATATATATATTTTGTGTGGACTACCAAAGTTTCATTTTGATAGTTACAAACTAAATGACAAAATGAAATATACCCTTCACCTTCCGTGTAGAGTATAATAAATTATACAAAAAAATTTTGGTTTTAAAATAAGTTTTTATTTAAGTGAACTAATTGGTGGAGAATAAATTCTGTCCATTTTTATATAATTACGCATAAAGACCCAATTTAACTTAAGACTTTAACGTGCAAGATACAAAAGCTATTCTACAACAATAAAACAGAAAGACTAACGTATAAGAATCGCCGCTTAATAAATAGGTTTAAAACATTTTACGAAAAATATGTGACAGAAGACTTTGCAACTCAACGTTTGTTAAAAGCAAACGCACTATTTTTTTGCAAATCCCTGACATATGTGATTACTTAACGTTTTCAAAGTATGCCCACAAGAATGAATTAATTGTTTTGCTTTGATTTGATTGATGTTACATTGTCTACTGACAAAATGACATTGTGTAATAAATACAAGAAAAGTGTTTGCAAACGTTTGACAACACTTAAGGGGGGTAACGCCAACGTAACAGTCCAAAAATATATTGAAAAAAAGCAATACCACAGCCATTCTCTGGAGATATGTACACAGCAAGGGACTCGGCGCTAACTTCATTATTTTATACTAGAAAGATGTTTAAATAGATCATAATAGTTTCTAAACGCATCACATAATGTATTAGAGAGAGAAATTACAAATCGAAGAGACCTAAGACATTAGACTATAATTTCCCAGCAGAGATTCATTTCGTAAGCATTCTTCGGGAAGCAAGTTTGCAAGTCGCATGAATGTAAAAAGAATTAGTTGATTAGCATATATCTTGCACGCTTTAGAAAATTTCCAGTGAGTTTATAGACGAAAATATAAAAAAAAATGTCGGGTTTTTTTTTTTTTGAGATTATCTCCGTTTCCAATCTGTTAGCGGTGAATCACAAACAATTTCTAACACTGAGTTGTTAATCGATCGGGGGTCGTTTCTGTCAAATTTTAGCTTCATTTCTATCTTCATTTTTAACGACTAAGGAGGCATTTCGTCAAAGAATAATGCTTTGTAGTACAGAGTATGTCATTGGCATCTCGAAAACTAGATCCGATAATAATATCATATTAGTTTGGGGAAAAAGAAATCCATCCAATCTTATATGAACTTCAGGACTTTATTTAACATTTCGAATTGGAAAATAATGGATTTCTTTTTCCCCAAACTATAATATCTAATATCTAAGTCAGCAAAAAATGTTCGAGCAAAAAATTTAGAAGTCGTCAAATTGACGCATTCGGTAGTTTCAGTGTTGCAATTAATTTTAAAATTTTTAAAGATTTTTTTTTCTTATATTTAATCAACGTATTTAATTAATTTATACAAACATAATGTTTAATAATTTTACGTACCTGTGGGGCATTTTTTCTTCTTTTTTGAAAATATTTCGTATTTCATCACCATCAAAAACAAACAATAAGTCTGGATGTCCTATCAAGCCTCCAATTTTAGCAATTTTCCCATAGTTTACATGCAATTCTTTCATTACCTTATCCAATTCGTTGATTTTATAATGTCCTGAAATGGAAAGGAGTAACGTCAAAAAGATGTCGTTGTCTATCAAGTGATACTACGATGAGTTTAAAAAGACTTATAAACGGCTCCTTTAAAATTTACGAGTCATCAAATTCTTTTAAATTCTCTTAAAAAAGAAAAACCCTCCCACGTTTTAAATTTTTCAGTCGGAAACAGTAGTTTGGATAACGGAGAATTTTTTTTAAAATTTTTTAATGTTGGTATGGATGTGCAAGGCGATCCGTTGTTTTCCCAACAGCATGAGGGATTTTTATATTAAGTTTGTCAGCACAACGATCTAAGAAGATTTCAAATTTCTTTTGATATCCTATTTGATCAAAGAAAGGAGATTTGGATACTTTAGAAATATCCCGGTTAATTCCAATTGGATGTCACATCTGTACATGGATAAAACATGGCAGAAACCTTTCTTAAAGCTGGTTCTTTTATAGAAGAACCTCCGAACTTCTTACTAACTTTCGTTTTTTCCACGATGGACATTCATTCGCAAACAGAATATATATATATATATATATACCTATCACCGAAGGTGAAGGATGTATTTGATTTTGTCGTTTGATTTGTAACTACCAAAAGGAAACTTCGGTAGTCCACACAAAGTATACATATTCTTGATCAGCATCAAATTTAGAATCAACTTAAGCATGTCCGTCTGTCCGTCCGTATAATATCTGTGGTAAACATTTTCCTGGCTGCAAAAATGAAAAATATCGGCTTTAAATTTGGCAGAAACATTGGAAGTTCAGGGTCAAAGGGCACATCCGCAGAACGAAATAGACTAAGAACACTTTTGCTTTTGGAAGCAAACAAAAATTGAATTTTTTTTTTAGAATTATAATAATTTCCACAAATATTGCGCTAGCTATCGCGTAGTCTCTGTGCAAACATGGAAAGAATGGACCACGCCCAGTCGATATAATAGAGTATTGAACTTTAATTCTTTTGAGAAAGTGTTTGTAATATTAAGAAAAATGCCTCTGGAGCAACATAAAATGTATATATTCTTGATCAGTATGAAATTCGGAATCTACTTAGACGTATCCGTCTGTCCGTCTAACCATCTATCTGTGTGCTTATCTGCCTAATGTCAATGGGGCAAACATCATTCTCCTACTTGCAAAAATGGAGATATCGGCCTAAAATTTTTCAGAAACATTGGAAATTCTTTCACTGCCACGCCCATTTATTACAATTTAGTTTTCCACCTTTTTTTAAGATAAGAGTGGTGGATATAAAAGATTCGGCATAGCCGAATGTAATTTTCTTCCTTATTCGCTGCACATTTTACGCACACATTTAGGTACACATTTTTCATTTATCCATTTTTTTATCAAGTTTTTTCCTCGAAATTTCTGCCTTGTCAAACCAAAAAGTTATAGTCCAATGCATTACCTTACGATTTCTAACTTCTGTAATACATTAAGTGATAGGTTAGTGCAGTTTCATCCGTTCGAGTAGGTATGCGGCTAAGACCGATTTGAAAGCTTCTAATGTTTTGGAATGAATTTTTCGAAGGAGATTATGAGTGTTAAACTATATATATTTTTTAGTCTTTTTCCCTCTTACTTCGCATTAAGTGAAGTTCGCAATAGTAAAAGATGCGATCTAGTCTTTCGCAGATGTAAGAAAATTTTGAGGGGGAGGGGGTGATTGAAGAGAATGGGGGGAGTGAAGAGAATGAATACGAACATTAGATCATTGAAGAGCAAGTTTTGTAGTTCTGAAATTTCAGGCTAAAGCACATCAAAACTAAACGCGTTTTTCTCAAAAAAATCTATTTTGGAAATTGCACGCAACCTAATCAAACAATTTTGATTTCCTTCATTCAAATTTTTTTTTTTTGGTATCTTTTCAAAACAACATTCGCTAGAAAGTGACATGGGTTATAAGGGGTAGAAAAAAAAAAAGTAGAAAAAAAGACCTGTTACTCTATTGAAGAAATCGGCAATTACTTAGTTGCCAACCCTATAAAATGATAGCGTTGTATATGACAACAATATGTTTGTTGATTAATTATTAATTAATTGAATGTTGAGTAAAGTTCACAGAAAAAACTAAGAATTAATTTCAAAATATATTCGCCACAGCAGCGGGCGACTCATGAAACGCTTCACTACATTCAATATTGTGTATTATCTGGGAAATTCTTTATTTTGTGCTTACGCACTTTAAATAACGAGGAATCGACCATTGCATCAACTTAAATGTTACTTCTCGTTACTTGAGAAAATTTCGAGTTTTATTCAGGCATGAAAGTTCAGGAAATATTTTAACTACGGATTTTTTTTATTATAATTAACTTCTTCCTTGTGCAGTTTGATTGAGAATATCTTAACAAAAAAAAAATCGAAGAACATTTGTTAAGTGAACAAACGTCAATGTATATATAGCGCCGTAATAAGAGTACTTGCGTACATATATATGAATCAATTAATTTATATAACCGATCGGCTTTGGTGTGCATAAAACAAAAAAAAAAAAAAAAAAGAGTTAAAAATTATTTACTATCATTGTGGTAATTACTTACCTATTAAAGGAGCAAAACGCCAAGAATTACCAATGATAGGCATACCCCACGGGCCAGGAACTTTCTTGTAAGCACGTACACTACTAGCGGCTGCTGTACTAACAAGGTTACTTGACCTACTGCTGCCAATCAAGAATATTGTAAATAGTATTAATATAGAATTCAATTAATTAAGTTATAAAAACAAACAAAGAACCATGTAAGTGAAAAGTGCCAACCTTTGCATTTTTACAGTTTGAGATAAATCGATTTGGTCAATAGCAGATTGCGTTATGGTTGGTGTTTGCAGTTTCCGTTCTGGTAACCGCAATGATGTTGTTGTCGTTGTTGTTGTTGCTGTTGTTTGTTGACGTGGTCGTTGCCGCTGTAATCGAGTTGCAAACTTTACCGGCTTTGTTGTTACAGGATGACGTTTTACCAGTGTAAACCAATGAATGGTCATTATTGCAATTTGTTCTTTTTCCTTTAATAAGAGAAGAATTGTGAAAAGCACAAATTGTTTTTTATTCGTATAAAATTAAATTATTTCAGATATTTCGCAAGTGTCTTACGCAAAAACATTTTCATAGTTCTCTTAACTCTCTTTTCATAGTAAGATGGTAATAATAGGTAGGATAGGTTTGCTCTCTTTTATATCTTTTCCTTTTGATTTTTTTTAGTGTTCAATTCCATTTTGAACCCCTTTCAATAGATTCTTTTATATAAATTTTTTATCTTAAACGTACTTTGTGCTAATTTATATTTTTAATAAATCCCTAAATAGTATTTTGATATGGCAAGACCGACCTTTCATTTATAACAATTTTTCTAAACACCTCCAAAAGGAATCGTTCGAAGCAAAGCCACCCCTGAATCATCTAACTATTTGATAATGTTGCACATATCATCTTGATTTTCCCTTGACCTGATATGGGCAAGACCATAGATCTTTGAACCTTTTGTCTGCTTTTTTTCTAATTTTTTTTCTTTTTTTTTCTAATTTTTTTCCAAATTTTTTTTCTTTTTTTTCTAATTTTTTTCCAAATTTTTTTTTTTATTTTTTTATTTTTTTTAATTAAAACTCATCTTCACGTCTCTTAAGCAGCACACACAAACACAACTCTTATTATTTCTCTTGTAATTATTCTTAATTTTTAAAACTTCGAAATTCCCGTTACTTTCATAATTGTTAACACGTAGTTAATTACCTCAAAATATCAACAGCAATGACTTTATATAAAGTTTTCCGCGCTTTCTTCACTTTTTTTTTATATCGTAATTATGACATTTGTTATTAACTAACTTCAAACGGTTGGTTTTTCTTCTTTTTTTTTTGTTTTTAGTTAAATCATGCGATCAACTTCACTATGTGTGGTTATGAGTAAAACTGAAGTTGTGAATCGGTTTAACTTAAAGTCTTATAGGGATCTTGTAGCATATTTTTGTTTTCAAATTTTCTTCTTTTTTTTTTTTTTATTTTTTTATTTTTTTTTTTTGCAAAGTCGTTCGACTTTCAAGTTGGTGCATTTTTACATTCTAATAAGGTTAGTATAGTCATCTCACCATTTGATGAAATGGGTTTTATTTCCTCGTTGCGTGTATCAAGTTATGAGAAAAGCAAACTCTTTAGGCAATATACTCTGCGTTTATTTCATGTTCCGCTTTACTCCGCTTATTTACTCAATTATATCAATACTATATATAATCTACACGGGCTATGTGATTCGCTTTTGTCTTTGATTTTAAAGGAAAGAAAGTAAAATTTGATTGAATTTATGAGCTTAGAGTATAGATAACAAAATTCTCTTTTATTTGTTTTTGCGATTAAACAATCGTTTGAAACTACGCTTGTACTACAGTAATATCTGGACAAAATTCTAAAAGATCCTAAGAGTTAATATAAAAATACGACACGCCTTCATGCCTATTTATGACTGACTACCTTTGAAAAGCGATTATGGCTGTAAATTGTCAAGTATTTGATTGAGATCGTACATTATGTCCAAAAATTAGCAAATTTTTGAAAAAAAAACTTTAATTTGAACAAATATTTGGTTATAAAAAGCAGCCTATTTTTGAAAGACCTTCAAACTTCTTCAAGGAAATATGGAAAAGTCATGATCCCTAAACTAAAATTGCATATTTACTCCCTGGAGTGATGAAGTATGTCAACTTTGTGCAGATATACTTAAGACGAATTCTAAATGGATCCATCTTTGTTCAAATCGATTCAGAATCATTTTCTGGAATAGATTTAAGTTTGCCTATCTGTCTGATGCCCGTCGATGTACTTTTGGGATCAACTTAGAGGTTTTGACATATTTTGACTAAATCTGAGGCATTGTGAACTTGAAGGGACTATTTATATGATCCCCATTTATAGGCTTATTTTGAATGACACGTACAAAAAGAGTTTGCAACTTTCAAAATTTCTCCACAAACATTGATGAATAATATAATAATATTTTCTCAATACTAGAATTATGTAAAGAATTTTTATTGGAAAGTTCATAGTAAGCCTTTACACATCCAAAGTTTCGAATTTTTAATATTTTGCGGTAAAAATTGGTCTGTTGATGGTCGAAATTTGGATAATTGAGTGCAGATTTTAATACATTACGATGAACATGTGTAAAGAATCATAAGACCAACGATAGGAAAATTAATTTTACTAAATTTATACAATTTTTTATTTTATTAAATTTTCCCATTTCAAAGCTCCTTTGCAAAGGGCATCTTAACGTGGAAGAAAGATATTAATTATTGATATTTTATGAGAAAAATAAATGAAGAATATTCTTCATTGTTTACAACCTACAATCTTTGTTGTAGGGGGTATCAAAAGTCTATGTGGATATATACAACATTCAGAATGGCTTTTATTATATCGGTCTATTCAGCTTCATGTTCTGAACCGATTTAAGCTTGTCTATCTGTTTGACGTCTGTTTATGAATTCTTGTGCTCCCCCTATAGGTCGCAATTGTTTCAAATATTTTTTGAAGAAATTTAGTCTATTGACGGGTCTTGGCCTAAGGACTAACACTATTGAAAATGGTTTCGAATGGATCGCACCAATTTAGCGCCGCATTTGGAAAGATATTTGAATAACAAAAATCGGTGCACTTTGCTATATATGAAAAGAATATGAAAAATTTGGAATATATGGAGAACTATTTTTCGAACTTTCTTAATATTCTTAAGAAAAGCAAGCCTTTATATAGTGAAACGATATAATTTTTTATATATTAGTTTGGGGAAAAAGAAATCCATCCAATCTTATATGAACTTCAAGACTTTATTTAACATTTCGAATTGGAAAATAATGGATTTCTTTTTCCCCAAACTAATATTATAATGAAAATGAGTCCCCCTTAGTAATTGCACTTAAAAGTTTTTGTATGACAAAAGAGTCTGATCTTTAATATTTCATGACGAAATTTGATCCATAATTGAACATAAAAATTAACTGAACCGAATACGGCCCACGTAGGTCTAAAGCTTTGGCCAACAAATCTTGTTTAAGAAAGCACTTAATTGTCTCATTGACATCGGTTGAAAATACTAACTAAAACACAATTTTCATATATTTCCTACTTAATCTAAAGCGCAAATGTGTATATACTTTACTTTCATTATAATTTTCCATAAGCTTTTGTTTTGTTGATATACAACAAAAACCTCCTTTGTATGCTCTAATAAATCTTAGAAATGTTAAGTTTCGTAATTTTTATTTCAAACTACAATACATTGTGTGTTTATACGCATACAACAAAGCCCCAGTCCATTAATTTCACAATGAGATGAAGCAAAACTTCCAGCTATTTATTATAACGTTTAAAGCTTTTTAGAAAACAACTTAACATCGATAAATCCATACTCTTAAATATATATCTATACATAGCTAGATGATGGATGATTGGAACGATGTATCCCTTATTTAGTTTAGTAATAAATTTTCGAGTCAACATTTCTGTATTCGTGTATTTATTTCTAATCGCCAACCTTTTGGGACCATACATGCAATTGTAGAGTTCGTTCCTACAAGGCTTCCCACTTAGCTCTTTACGGTGGTGCCTTTCATATATTTGTAAGCCTTTAGATGACTTCACCCGAGTTAGCGCTGCGTATGTATTACCCGGATGTAAATAATTTGAGTGTCAGAGGCACCACACAATCTTCTATCGTAATGCCTTGCATCTGGTATATAGACCAAGACAAGCTCTAGGTTCAAATGTACCGTTAGCTCATTTGTATTGGGAATTCCTTTGAAGTAGGGTGTATTGTATGAATGGCGTCCTTTCCAAAATCTGCGCTTATTGATGGAATTTGTTTTTCGTATAATTCATCATGTGCGTACAATAGCCATATGATATCTGTGACAAAGCGGTTGGCCTCATTCGCAAGTCCATTCGATGTGTCGATGTTCGCAATATCGCATAGATTATTTTAAAGCCTAAAGTTCCATAAATAACCTTTCGGTTTAATTGGTGTTAGTTGGCATTGTCTCACTTAGATAAAAGGTATCTGTATATTGCGTTATATCTATAGCACATCATTTTATCATTTGATCCGTGAATATGCCTATTATATCGATCGTTGGATGTATACGTAGAACTTTGTCGATAGACAAACCACTTTGTTTGGATACATATGTAAAGCTTTATAGATATAGAATTCACCTGTATCCATTAAGACCGGGGTATGCATGGCTGTCAGTCTCCGAAACTCGAAGTATTTAAAATATCGGTAAAGGTCCCTCTTGCTTTATATTCTGCTTCAGTTCAACTAATGTGAGTATACGCTATAACAGTTAAACTGACCAAATACTTGATTTCCTCTTACTGGTGGCAATTGCATTAGTTCGAAGAATACTAAGACATCGATGCCACTGAAGAGCTCATTACAATTTTCAAATTGTTTCAGACATGAGTCTATCACGAATCTATTTCGAATAACTCAATAATATTAAATGGAAAACTGTTCCTTCATATAGAGAGAGAGGAAAAAATAATCGAATTTAAATTTTGTGTAAATTCACAAGCTATTGAATCATATGAAGAGATTACACAAATTATAACTATAGTATACCATACCATATACTTCGCGGATAAATGATGATAAATATTTATAATGCGACATTTGAGCGTAAGTAAGCGAACATGATATGTTACTAAAAAATACCTGAAGTGCTATTTCTCGACAACCTCCGAGCCAAAATATGATGAAAGTCATAATAAATTTGAACACACAGCTATGGCTTGATTTATACGGTCTTGGATCTTGGAATATACGGTCTTGGATCTTAGAAAATTACCTATACCAGCGAAGAAGAAGAGAAAAGTAGGTGATTTATTCCTACAAAATCCTTGGCCCTTCTCCGAAGTCAAAAAATTCAACTTGTTAATTATTCATCCAATCCTGTCCTATGTTGTCTAAGCAATGGGCTGTGACTAATAAAACTAAACAAACCGAAAAAAAGAAAATAACGAAACCTACATTTGTCATCACCGCTAAAGGAAATGAATTAGAGTGTATTACATATACGCATCATTTTTGAACCGGTCGAAATATTTCACGTTTTCCCAGTAAACAAGCTTTGAGCATTTGAAAAAAACAAACATCTTTGTTCCAATTATCTTGTCTAGGATATAACTCGATGCGTTGCAATGTAAACTGCACACGCGATTTGGTTTTCTTTTGTAAATACCACAACAAATTGTTGCACAAAAAAAAAAAATTAAAGCAAGACCACCACAATAGTCGTAGGTCTGTTAGTGATGACAACAATATTGATAATAACGATAGTAATGTAATCACAGCGATTGTAACAAAACGATAAAATTTCACTAAACCTCTTATACCAAATATATATGAAATGACCTAAAATACATTACAAAATTATGGCAATTATTGATGAAGCTTCAAAACTATCGTTATCGGCTTAATGAGCTATGCCTCAAATGAACTGGAGCAAAAACATCTAAAGAGACACCAAAACTTTTATATCCGTAAATAGTGCGCAAACCACCAAAAACTTACAAATACCACTGAAAGGATTGAAACTAAATAAAGTTTGAAATAAACTTTCGGAATTCAACAATGTTAGGATGGGTGACTATACGAATACAAGGCCGCACATTGGAACGTAAGATTAAGATGGCCATTTAAAGTTCATAATCCAGGGGAGAGTGTCTCGGTTCACGAAATAAATTTGGGTACATCCTACCCTGTCCGTCCAGAGCTATTCGTTGTTCGAACCGACATTGAAGATTTGGAAGCTGTACAACAAATTGGTTCTGATTATTCTACAGTTGGTACCGTTGACATGAAATTTTTAGAACCCGCTCAGTGACGGCTTCTTACACAAAAAAGGAACAGAAGGCAGAGGGATCTCACATTAAGCGGCACGACGCCTTCTAGAAAAGACACCGGCTGTATACTAATAAAGATACACCACATAGCTGTCCGCGGTGAAAGAATCACTAAAGTCGTAGTCATTGTAAGTCAAGCTGATCCCCATAAACTCCAAATTTCTAATGTTTAAGTACAAGTACGTATAAGACAGAGAGAAGATAATTCTCGAACGGATTGCCACAAGGACATGAGCCACTGTCAGATTACCCACTTTGATGCAAAAATGAATTAAGCGAACCATGTCCCCTAAGTAGGAACCCCAGATAAATGTTGAACTTTAAGTCTGGCTGGCACTCTACAAACGAGACGTCTCTTATGTACTCATAAATCACCCTGCTCTTGGAACTGTTATCCCAACGGAATTGCCATAAGTCACGGATCCGAAACCTCAGAAGTGTGATACGTTCCTTAAAACTCATACTCTCCCAAAATTGACAATCATTCCCGTCATTTGGTAGGGGCGCTCAGGGGAACTCCCCTACAA
This sequence comes from Glossina brevipalpis, assembly GCA_000671755.1. Classification (NCBI taxonomy): domain Eukaryota; kingdom Metazoa; phylum Arthropoda; class Insecta; order Diptera; family Glossinidae; genus Glossina; species Glossina brevipalpis. Next base: position 1,726,040 of record KK351019.1, read on the forward strand.
AGTCTGTAAACAATGTTGGTTACTCTATGTTACGCGGAGGATGTCTTGTCGGTGGTTGCCCCAACCCCAGAGAGAGATCACCCAAATCGGATTCCGTCCTTGCTTCTTCTTGGTTTTCGAACATCTTGGAAGTCACCTGATAATTGACTTCTTGGAGTAATTGCCTGTGCCATATCTTACCTTATTGCCCCAATCCCGTCGTCCAATTTGTCAGATTAAAATTAACTTAAATTTAATTAGAAATAAGATATTAATTAGTAATAAAGAAGAAGGATATTAATATAAATGAATATAAGTAGAATAAGGATTATAATAATAAAAAATAAGATAAGATAATACAATCAGAATTATAATATAATAAATTAAGATACTAAAGATGAAAGAAAATGACGAGAAAATAAACTTAAACTTGCACCCCTCCCAAATGAAAGACTCATAAGGTCAAAATGAAGGATGACTTTGAGTCCTCACAACAACATCTACATGAATGTGCTTTCACTTTTGATAAACTGTCAGTTTCTATCGATCACAAACAAATTTGTGGAAGACTTCAAAAAGTAATATGTAATTTGAGACAATTCGAACTTATTCCTCAATGTACTTACATCTACATCTACATATATGATGCTGATAGTGTTTGTGTCCAGTGTCTTGCAGAACACAGTAAATTTTATGGAAACTATTATTGAATTATAAGTTCGTTTATTTATCTCCAACATTTCTAATGAATGAATGAATGATGAACGTACATGTGCGCGTCCCATCCATATTTCTTCTCAACATGAAGCCATTGTTTTAGCCACTTATGTCTGCAATTAAAAACAAAGTATACGTAGCATGTTATTACATGTTATTGCATTAATAACATCAATATTGCATTATCGTTTATTCCGTTTCTTACTCAATGCAACATTTTCTATATGATATCAATCAATACATTGCTTTTTATTCGCTTTCTGGCTTCCTCTCCACATCATAGAATAGAAAAGAATAGTTAGAAATAATTAATTAATATTTCAATAATATTTTTTACTTTTCTTCCTGCTAAGGGAATACTTTCTTTGTAACAACATTCGATTGACCTGACGATAGCCGCAAACTATATTTATAACTCTTTATTTTTAATGTATATTAAAAAATGTCTACAAATAGTTAGTTAATTTTCAACCAGATATAGACTGGTATGACTTCTAACTTGTAGTGAAGGGAAGTATGAAAAATAATCTGTTTTGATTGACCAGATAATCTCGAATCTCTTTGCTAGAATATTTGCAAAGTAATTTTTCTGTTAACAATTCGATTCTACTGTTAACCACCTAATGTTGTAATTTCTAAGTGTGAAGTACTTCGAGGTTTGAGTTCATTAAGGTACAGTTGCTTGCTAGAGCTAGATGGCATTCCGCCATGTATTCTCAAGTCACGGCCTGATTAATTATGCGGTGTAATTTCAACCTGTGCCAGACTGTTACATGCATATGTTTCAACACATTGGAAGGAGCTTCCTCATTTGGGCATCTGACTCTCGTTGATTTAATAATTACTTGCCCTAGATTACCTATGCATTACAAAAGCGAACTTCCATCATCTTAATTTAAAGGGTTATTGTGTACTTAGAAAGACATCGGCACTTCTTATCTGCGTCATAGTGCACCCAGTTCAATAACTACTTCAAGCAGTCATAGATAACTACTGACATGTTCAGTGTTATTTTGACCTAAATAGTGGATGATCTATCAGGAAAAGAAGTCTTCTAAAATAGAAGCACAACTCCCGAAGCTTTCTTTCTAGAATCCAAAAAATACCTGTCGTCAGGCATCAGTGATTAAACCCTAATCTTCTTTTAGCCGTCAAGTTCATGCCGCTAATCCATGATGTTTATAGCTGGAACCAGGGAGAGGTAGAATATTCGGCACATTTATATTCTGTCTTTCTCAGAACGTAATTTACCCAATCAGGAGTTATGTTACAGAAGAAATTGAAGCTTTGAAATGTTTTGAAGACAAGGTTTTTTGTTATGATAAATCTCTTACTATTTTTCTCCATTAGCCTACAATCCCAGGACCATAAAAATTACCTTATTTGTTCATATATTCTCCCCCATTTCCTTTCTTCGGAGATTATATGTTCAAAACTGCCTCTTTTGCAGTCTCTTTTAATACTGTTGCGAAATGTCAGAGGAAAAGGTAACAAAAATAGTCGAATCCTTAATCATCTGTAAAAACTTCATCCCAAACTTTTCATTTCTTGGCAGAATCAATGAAAGTCTCCAAATCGCCTTTATCGGCATACTTGCTTAACAGGCGCGCCTCAGTAAAGCTACACTAAAATATTTTTATCTGGGAACGATTAGGCATAAATACCTTAAAAAATATCTTTTAGTGTGTTGAAGAAGTTATAAATTAAAGCAAGACACTAGGCCTTAGCTTCAGTTTGGAAGAAAAGCCCAAAGTTTCAAGAAACAGATTTTTTTGCTAGAAATGAAATTTTCCCCGTATATTCTAAAACGTTTAAGGCTCTTATGTTTTTTTTTTTTTTGGAAAATCTGTGGAACATTAAACGTACATATGTCTACAGCTTAATAAAGGATGTAAAAATAATTAGAACGAACATTTTTCACTTACTTTTGTTTGTTTGTTCAATTTTAATACCCAAGACTACAGAAAAAGTGCAGCCAAGTTCTGTTTAGCATAGAACACTACAAATTTTACTCATCTCTTTGAGATTCATCTCAAGCTACCGGTTATTTATGTGCGTACGATTACAGAGAAAGAAATATAATATTTTATTTCCACTTTTCTCTTTCTCCTCGATCGATAAGTCTCAAGACGTTCGATGCCAAATGTTAAAAGAGAAACTCGCAAAGAAGTTCAAACATTTTCAGATTGAATTTGACAGAATAGTCCAATAGTCCAAAACTATTAAAAGGAACTTAGTTATCATATTGAAATTGGTGAAAAAATTGTAAATAAAAATAAAATCAGTTTTTTACTTAGCCGTCGCCGCCCATAATTGCGTATTTTTTATTGAAACATTGAAACGATACAAAAATATTAAAATAAATTTGTTGTCATTTACTATTTGTTCTTGAAATTTCTTCTCTTTGAAGTTTAATTTCGTAATAAATATAAAATTGCAATAATTTGGAGCACTTTCCATTTTAATGATGAAAGAAAAACATCGCGCAGACATTTCTTTGTTTCTCTTTAATTTTAATGATGAAAACTTTTTTTAAATCTCACTTAAATTGAACGCGTGCATGTTATTCCTTAATTTAAAATTAAAATAATTTCATAATGAAATGAATAATTTTTATCTTTCAGTTTCCTGGATGACTTGGATCGATTAGGCGCCAAAGATTACCAGCCGACAGAACAAGATATATTACGCACTCGCGTCAAAACTACTGGTATCGTTGAAGTGCACTTTTCCTTTAAAAATCTTAATTTCAAGTAAGTTTAAGCGGAGTCTCTCTCTGAGCGACTTTTAAATAAATAAATAATTCAGTAAAACCCAGATAGACGTAAGAAAAACTCTTAAGATATAACTGGCGACAGGTAGAGGATAAAATATAGAGATTTAAATATTGGGTTGGCAATTAAGTAATTGCAGATTTCTTCAATAAAATAAAATGTTTTTTTTTTTTAAACTGGAATAAAGTTGAATGTGTTTTAATGTATTTTGCATTTTGTTCGATGAAGTTCGGAAGTTAGTTCTAGAGTCAAAAGAATTCTTCTTCTGAAGTTTTTAAGTATTTTCTCACATATTAAAACCAAATTTTGTAAAGAAATAAATACTAGGGCAAGTATATGAAGTACAATCGCTCGAAAACATAAACATAAACATAAAACATAAGTAGGAATGGAATATTACGCCCGAGCATATGTTCTACTGCGCCCAATAGAATAGTGCCAAAGTTTAGTTCAGTCCAAAATTAGTGATAATATATTCTGAAATGTTTTTAAAAATTATTCACTCTTGGCACCATTTCTTTTCTCATTTATCGTTGTCCATAATTTAAGAAGTTATCTTATGGATCTATTTTGTGGGTAAAGATCCATTAGATCCATTTCATATGCCTTAAATATTATTTCAACGTGTTTATAGAAAATTGCTTTCCAATTTTTGTTTTCTCAGAAACGAGCACGACATTCTTTTGCACATACCAGGTGGGCGGAAAAGTTCGTAGACTAACATAGAAAAATTTTCGTTTTTGATAGAATTTGATTTTATTATTCAATATAGCAGCCTTCGAAGGCGATACAACGATTATAGCGGTCATACAATTTTTCGATACCATTTTTATAGTACGATTTGTCTTTAGCCTCAAAATAATCGATTCATCACGTGCAGTCCACCCGGCTGACTGTCGATTGGCCTACGGTGTGAAATGATGGAGCCATATTTCATCCATTGTCATATAGCGACGCAAAAATTTGGGTTTATTACGATTAAACAGCTCCAATTACTGCTTAGAATCATCAATTCGTTTTTGTTTTTGGTCGATTGTGAGCTCGCGAGGCACCTACTTTGAACAAAGCTTTCGCGCATATCCAAATATTCATTCACGATATGTCCAACACCTTCCATTAATATCTTTTTAGAGTCTCAGCTATCTCAATCAAGTTCACTTTACGGTTATCCGAAATTATTTTGTGGACTTTTATGATGTTCTCGTCGGTAACATCCTTTTTGAGGCGTCTACTGCGTGCATCGTCCTCGGTGCTCACTTCGCCTCGTTTCAATTTAGCAAACCACTTCTCTACGGATGATTTTCGTGGTGCAAAGTCCGAATAATGTTTATCAAGCCAAGCCTTGGCTTCAATAAGATTTTTTTTCGCCAAAAAGCAATGCTTTGTTAACACACGAAATTCCTTTTTGTCCATGTTTTCAAACTAACAAAAGTTGCTTCACTAAAAATGCTATAACTCACATACTAATATACACGTGTCTTTTAAAGGTTAGGGCTAACTAAAAATCATATGGATTTAATACTAGTAGCGCCATCTATGTGTTAGCCTACTAACTTTTCAATCACCTGTTAAGTCACTGATATTTTCGTATAGCGTGAGCAGCGGAATGTGTATCTTAGGCGCAGAATACAAATTTAACCTTGCATTTTTTTGCTCTCGTTAGGACGATTTCAAAATTCAATTAATTCGGTTCGGAGATTCAGTGAAGCTTCTTAAAAGTTTTATTTCTCACTGTTTACTTCTCCTGTTGTCGCATTGTTACTTCGAATATTAGATTTCGCTTATTTCACTCTTCAAAGATAAATATATTATTTAAGCAGAGCCTTATGGTATGGTACGCTTAGTTACTTGTATTATGTATCATAGCCATAAATATAAGTGCTTCATTGTGTTAAAATATATCTTTTCATAGACTTTTTGATGTTGGTGGTCAACGATCCGAACGAAAGAAATGGATACATTGCTTTGAGGATGTTACAGCGATTATTTTCTGCGTTGCAATGTCCGAATATGATCAAGTCTTGCATGAGGATGAAACTACAGTAAGTTAATAATATTTTCTTTTTAAATTAAAATATATATATTTTTTTTTAAATCTTTTACAGAATCGCATGCAAGAATCATTAAAACTATTTGACTCAATATGTAACAATAAATGGTTTACGGATACTTCAATTATATTATTCTTAAATAAAAAAGATTTGTTTGAAGAGAAAATACGAAAGAGCCCTTTAACCATTTGTTTCCCAGAATATACAGGTAAAATACTAATCACGAAATATTAATCATAAAGATTTATCGGATCAGAGCTTGACAATTGAAATCGCGACAACTTTTTGTAAAAGATCTTAGAAAATTGCTCATACTAGATGAAGAATATTTCGCGAATAAAAAAACATTTACTCTCATTCTACATTACGATGCGAATACGAATTGTGTAAGAATTGTTTAAAATAAAAGCCGGACAATGAGGATTTTGACAACATATTAAAATATTGACAAGATTCCCTTTCATCCAATGGCAATGGTATAACTTGACATTTGCTTAAAAAATGTCAATCTTTCTTTTGAATGGAAGAACGAATAAAGTTAATAGAAATTCCAACCGAAATTTTTCTCCGACTTCCCTTCTTGACAACGGAACAAAAACTTAGATATTTTTTCCTGTTGTCAGCGCTGAAAAATTTCTTAGTTATGCTCCTATGCAAAGGTGTTTATGTAGTTTTAAATGATTTACATGGGTATAGCCTTGCGGCACGATCGCGTGGCATATTTAAGTGCAGACCAAAAACGTTAGTCACCGTCCTCCGGGCTTTGGAACAATGCCCACAAAGGGGGCTGCTCACCTCCCAGAGTACCAGAACAAACTCCTTAGGTGCAGACCGTTGTTTCCCTGTGGTCGGAGGATAAATCCAGCTCATTTATCAACAAGCAGCCACGAAATTCCTCGAAAGGCCGTTCCCAGCGATTAGGCGACAAGGCATTCTCGAAGTTTGTTGACGTGGCCAACATAGTACAAAGAGCTTCTTCATTCGGGCACCTGATCCCCGTGAACTTATGGTTCACGTTAGTCACATCTGTACTGACTCGGATGTGAACAACGCATTACCTAATTTTGCTGATTATTATGTAGTTGGAAAGACATCGACACATTTAGCCAAGTTTCCTCAGTTGAACTACTACCTTGATCGGTCATAGATACCAAGTGGCATGCCACAGTAGTATTATGACCTAAATAGCAGAGAATTATAGAGAAGAGAAGACATCTAAAATAGATACAAGTCCCAAGCTTCCTTCTACAATCAGAAAAATACCCGTCGCTGGGAATCAGTAGTTAAAACCTTAATCTCTTATTGTCGCCATGGAAACCATGACGTTGATAGCTAGTACCTCGTAGAGTTAGAGATTCAGCCATTTATGCTTTGGCTCAGATACATAATTTTATATACTGTTGAGATTGCAATAGTTGTCCTTTTGATAAATACATCCCTGTAATTGATGGAAACAGCTGTCATCTCGTAAATTGTTCTCTATTTCAATTTGCTAATTACTTGAATGTAATATTCAAAAGAAGTTCGACTAAATCGACTAAATCCCAAATTCACAATTAATAATAGTTATTATTTTATTAGTTATTATTATTTTTAATTTTTTTGTTTTGTAATTGAAAAAAAAACGTCTTATATATTATACTACTTTTATTTTATAGGTGGCCAAGAATACGGTGAAGCAGCAGCCTACATTCAGGCCCAATTTGAAGCGAAAAACAAATCAACCTCAAAAGAAATTTACTGCCACATGACGTGCGCTACAGACACCAATAACATACAATTCGTATTTGATGCCGTCACCGATGTGATTATTGCTAACAATCTCAGAGGTTGCGGTCTTTACTAAAGTTTTTTTGTATATTTTTTTTTTTATTATTGGAAAAAGAACAAAACTGTAAACAAAGCAGGCACAAAAATCGATATAAAGAAAAAAAAAAAAATTTTTTTTTTTTTTTTAATAACAGCCATAGTGCAGTAGCAACAATAATTACCAATATTAAGAATACAACAGCAACAGTCATAATAAGAAAAAACCAACTAATGGTAAAGAAAAGTGTTTATTAAAAACAACAACAACAACAACAACAACAAGAACAACAAAAGAAAAACCCACCATTTCAACAAAAAAAAGGAAACATTTCAAGATTTCAATTTATGGCTAAAAAGCAGCTACATAACAAACAATTAAAAGGATTCGCAAATGTTTCAAATACAAAAGAACAAAAAAAAAAATTCATTTTATATACATCTCGTTTTATCGTTGGCTGAAAACGATAAAATTTTGGCCTATTTTTCATTCGCTTTTTTTTGTTGGTACAATTTTTTTCTCTTTATCTATCAATCGTTTAAAAATTAACAAAAATCAATAATATTTAGCTTTTAATTTAGCGTCAATTTAAATCGATATTTTATAATCGTATCTGAGTGCATTTCTAATTTTGCAAAGGTCTCGTTCCAATTTTTTTGTCACTATTATTATTATATAATTATTATTATTACACATTAACAAACATTCTCTTTAGTCAAGAAAATCATTTATATATATATATATATATATATATATATATGTATGTATATATGTATATGTGTTTGTATATATATATATATATATATATATACATATGTGTTTATATATATATATATATACATATGTGTTTATATATATATATATATATGTACGTTATGTGTCGTTGTACCTAAATTCATAAGGAGCCTGTCTCTCTTTAAAGCCCTTTTTGTATTTTATTAAATTTTTATAAAAATTAATTCCTTTGTTATATATATAAAAAAAAAAAAAAAAGTACGCTTTAAATTTAAACATTTTTTTAATGTTTTTTGAAAACTGAAGCACAATTTTATTGCACAAATATTGCAAACGATCTTTGTTTTTTTACTCATTTTTACATCTACCACTATTAGCTGATTCTATTTCTATTCTCTTTCAAAAATGACGGGGAATATATTTTCAAAATATTATTTCTACGATTTAAAATTATGCAAAATTTGGCATTACCCATGTACTGCATAAAAAATAAATTTTATGCGTATTTCATATCAAATCTTGAAGTAGTAGAAGGCGTCTACAATTAGCAAATCTAATCTAATCTATCTCAACTAGTTTTAAAATTTCGAAGAGTAGATTAGTTTACTCCTTCTTCTTCTTCTTAAGACGTTAGTATGAATGTCTCCTTGTAAGTGTTCTCATTCTCTACTGAATTGTTTTTATTATTTGTAATTTTTCGTTTTTTAGCTTTTGCCAACTTGCCACAAATTTCGTTTAATCATACTATCTTCTTCATATATATATATATATAATAACTCGTATATGCATTTTTTGTAAGCATTTTCATCGACAAATTTCCCAAAAAAAAATTTCTGTAATTAAAAAAAAAAAAAAAAAAAATTAACAATCTCTACAACAGTAAGAATTCAATGCCTTCTCACCGTACATACACTTCATTTAAATTCTTTTATTTTTACTTCTCGTCGTTGTCAGGTAAAGAAAACAGTGCAAACCATATCATTTGTAAAATTAAAGTGACACGTATTAAAAAAAAAGTAATACAAAATCCATTCTTCAAATGGAAAAAAAAACTAAAAAAAGAGGTGTGTCTAATCACTGTCGACAACTTAGAGAACACTAAAATTTGTATCGATCTATTATAACTTATTGAAATGTATCCACGCTATCAATAATTAGATTACAATTATAATCAAATTGTTTTTCTTCACTTTTGTCAAAATTAAGAAAAAAGATTGAACCACTTTTAGCACATTTAACACATTTTGAAAAAGTGTGTTATGCGCCACACTTTTTAAAATTCGTTTTAGTAAATTTTTACATGAAAACATGTCCAAAATTTACAGAAGCTGTAGCGTAATTTAATCGTAAACGGGGTACTCGTTTCGGTTGATAAAAATTTTAATTTTTTTCTTTACTTTTTCTTGCATCTCTACGCACAAAACGCGTAAAAGTCTAGTGAAAGCACAAAGCGCATAATTTAGATATTTAGAATTTATATAAAATTATTTATATATATATATATATATATATA
>KK351019.1:1736300-1759844 GCA_000671755.1 Glossina brevipalpis
AATCACTAGCATAAAGAACTATAAAAAAGGCAAAATAAAAACTTTAATTAAAAAAAATAATAAAATAGCAAAAAAAAAAAAAACTAAAAACAAATAACTTTCCTATACACTCTCTTTTTACAAATTTATCATACCAAAAAACGTGCATTTCTCATTAAAATTAATTATATTTAAAAAAAAAAAAAACATTTTTACAAAAACGAAAGAAATAATAATAATAATAATGAATTCAAAATAGAAAGGCATTAAATAAAAAAAAAAAGTCTAAAACATTTATAAAAAGTATAAGATATAGTATATAGTCTATTAAAATACAACAATAAAATTATTAATTGTAATTATATCACATATATAAAACTAAAAATTACAATAAAATCCAATCATTTTCATATATATTTATATCTCTATAAGTTTAAATAAAAAAAAAAAATCCATAATTCATTTTCAAAAATAATTTAAATGCAAATATAAATCGATCGATTACATAATTTAGTATAACTTTAAAAAAAATTCTTCAAAATTATGGATAACCTGAAAGAACCATAAATTAATATCACGAGAATTAATTCGTACATTTTTCTTTTTTCACAAAGAAAAAATAAATATAAATTGATTTATATAAAAAAAAGTAATTCATTCATTCATCCACAAAACAAAGTAAAAAATAAAACCGAAAACAACTTTGTTTTTCAATTCTATACATAACGTAAGTCTACTGATTATTAATAAAAACAAAAATTGCTATAAACAAATTACACATTATTTCATTTAATTATTTAATTATTAAAAGGAATACTTTGTGATTGAACAATTGTTCATTGTTGAAACTGAAGGAAAGTCAATGCGACTCATTAGTTCTGGCAAATGAGCACGTCGTGCTCCTAAGTCGTACTTAACCCAGTTTAACACACTTCGATAAGGGTTTTTTTCGGATTGTGCATAAAGATCGTTAAATTAGAATTCATCGCTTGCCGACATACCTCGTCAAAGGACAGCTGCAAAAATTCTTCAACATTAATTAATCGCGGAAAACATCTTAATAATATGTATTCACTCCAATAGTTACCGAGTTGCTTACAGGAGTACATGTCTGCAAAGTTTATAAATACTTATAAGCTAAACGTAAACAATTTCGATGAACTTACCAGCAATACGTCGAGTACTGAAACAATTCGTCACCTTTACCCTTTGTTGAAGAAACTGTCCGTATTGATCCTTCACCCAATCGATTTGAAGCATATTCGTTATTAAAAGAATTGATTCGACAGAGTCTTCTGTGATATTAATCATTCCGCTATAGACGTAATTGATAACTGCTTTTAGAGCAGTTGCCTTAAACTCTGGAAACTTTGCTTCCCCTTCTCTATTTTCCTTCATGTCGTCTGCGAACATTTAAACATTTGTTATAAAATATTTGGTTCATAACCTTATGAAACCACTTACGTTGAAGCATCGCTGAGAAATGAGATAAAGCAATCTTGAGCAATAACTTGTGAACGTACTTCTAAAGTAAAATCACAATGCTGCGAAATCGAATAATTTTTGGTTACATTTAACAATCATTGGTTATCTAGATTTTGTGCTTACCATTCTAACCATGCTCTCTTGCAGTAAGCCATGGCTTTTAGGTTCGTCGTAATAGATCCACATTTCATGGTCGGTCATAATACGTTTCACGAGGATTATAATGTTGCTACATTTTTTACCACGCAATGAAATGACTTAACGGTACTTACAAATAAAAATTGATCTTTTTTGGGATTTGCACAAAGTCTTTGTGAATGAAATATTAGATCAAAGCTAAAAAGTTAAAACACATTTGCATTAAACGAAGAAGTCATTGAAGAGTTTGTGTGTACGAGGATAAGAAATATTATTTTTCTGTCACTAATGCTTCATAGTGCAAGTTGGATAACAATATAAACAATTTATGTATTTTTTGTTTAGTTGTGTTTACGGTAAACGTGCAATAAGTTCGGTTTGTTTATATTTTTCATCTACAGCTGTTTTTTTTCTTTCAAATACAACTCTGAAAAAGATTTTTGTGATAACTTTGGTTGGTTTGTACGTAATATTAATGCAAATTTGACTCTATAGACGGTAATTTCGCTGTCTAGAGTTTCGACGTAAATGAGGGAGCATATTTTGAAGATTATGACCAGTAAATTTGGTTACATAATAGATTTTATTGAGATTTTCCATTCTGCAGATTATCTTTGACTTACATAATTGTCCTCCACATGTAAAATGTTAATCAAATTTTCTATCTACTTTATGAACTCTTAGCGCTTTAAGCTAAATCAATTACTTTGCATTTAATGTTAAAGAAAAGGCATGAAAAAGCAGAAAAGAGTTAAATATGGTTCATACTAACAATATTTAGTTCTGAAGATAACAAGACCCAAAAGCTCTTCCTATCGAAATCATCTCATTCTTGTCGACAATTTTTATCGATCCTCAATCAATTTACATGTCATCATAGACTACCATAATCGGGAGTATTTCGTGAAATGGAAGCGGAGAGAAACTATTCAAACATAAAGTCGTCACCTCAGGCTCCTGCACATAGGCGTGCGTTAGGAAAGAAAGATATACTCGGGTTTGAGGGCAGCTCTAACAAATCCCGAACATAAATCAAACGTTAAATAGTTAACGTATATACTAATAGATGATGTACATAGTGAAGTCGAGGCGCTAAGCTAATTTTTCTTGGGCAACACCAAATTTGTTCAAAAATTTCCAAGTCGGAAAACAATTAAGCGAGCAAAAATTGAAGAGGATTGGAAGAAGAATGCCTACCACTCACTATCTATCCCACTGGTACTGAAAAATTATGGTATTTTAATTTATACCAAAACAATGCAAATATGAATAAAAACTGATAAAGGAATTAAATGAAATGATAAAAATGAATGCGATACATAGAACTAAAACTATAAACAGAAACATTAAAATTTATAATTTCGATCTGTGGTAACAATACTATTTCCAAGCTTGAAAATATATACAAAAGATCTGTTAGAACTCCCGCGACAACACAATTATTTTTACATGATGACTTTTCTTTACTTATTAGAAATATTAGAAAAAAAAAAAAAAAATAAGTAAAAATAAAATGAAATTCACACGATCAATCCTATATTTTTTATAATTTATTTTAGTTTTTAAAAGTACTCGTCTGTAAACTTTTTTGAATTACGTTTTGGTTGTTCTTTCAGTTTGTTACAGATTGGTGTTAATGCTACATCCTCATCCTTAGGCTAATAGGTTTGTCAATGCCCTCGACAACGTTATGTGAGACAATACCTGAATATTTGTCTCGCTTCTTTCTTTTTAAGATACCTCATCAGCAGTTAGCATTCAAGCAAATTATTCCGTAAAATTTATTTCATTTAATTTTTTTCCGATTGTTCTTCTTCCACAGTGTCTTCATAAACTAAACGTATGTCTTCAGTGCGTTCACAGATTGTGTCATTTAAAACTGGTGGTATTACAAGCAGTTCTTGTTTGGTTTCTTTCGTACTGGTATCAGCAGAAACACAATTCCCGTCGTTGTTTTCAATCTTTGAATCGTCGCACGTAGTAGACTTTTTTGTTAAAGGCCAAGCATCCAAAGCCTCTTCAGCCAATAAGACTGTACTAGTTGTTCTAGGTGTTCGTCGAATTGCTATTGGTTTGGCTTCCCATTTCCGATGATTCTTCTTTATTGCTATCGATGTTGATGATGATGGCAAATCCTTACTTAATGAATTTGGTGAATCAATTACTTTTCGTGGATGCTTTCTTGACGCTATGGGTGTAACAGGACGACACTTTTTTTCAGGTGATTCGAATTTTTTATCAGAACTAATTATTTCTTTATCTAAAATCATGTCAAGTGGTACAATGGTCATAATGTTATGACGATTTTCATTTACATTTGTTTCCTTTTTTAATCCTTTAATTGTTACAAACTCTTTTTCTAATGTTTCAACATTTTCACTGGCAGTAGCAGAATGTCGTCCTTTCTGTACCCATGTTTCTGTTTCTGTTTCTGTTTCTGTTAGTTGAGATTTCACTTGACATGACGATGCATTATTTTCAATTCCTTGGACGTTGACATCTTCAGCATTTGCTTCCAAAGTTTGTTTCTGATTATTTTTTTTGTCATAAATAGTACATTTTTGCTCGACTTCTTTTTCCAAATCAGATTTAGTTTTAACAGTTTTATCATTGACGCTATCGATTTGACTTTTTGCTTTTTGTTTTCTCTTATCTTTCATATTTCTGTCTGGAGTTTTAATAATTTTCGTTACCTCTTTTCCATCAGTCACTTCGTCTCTCCGTGCTTGTGTGACTTCATCAGAATCTTTTTTTACTTTTTCAGCGACTTCTTGCTGCTCATGTTTTCTTAATTCGGTTTCGTTTCCTTTGTCTTCTTCCTTGTTTCTAATGATCTTTTCTGAAATGTCATCTTGCATTTCGCCCATCATCTGTTGATTTTCATTATTACAAACTGAAGGGCTTTTTAGCGTATGGGTTTCATTATCTTTCTGCCTTTTTGGTTTCTTCTTTTTATTTGTTATCAAATCTTGCGCCAATACAGCTTCCGAAGGTTCGTATATTTCACCTAATTCTCCTTCTTCGAAAGTAATTAATGAACAGAATCCATCGGTACTTGAGACAACTACAATACGACCATCACTAGACCAAGTAATATCAGTTAGGCGAGTGTAATGAATATTCGATATTAATGCGAATGGTGGCTTCTGTTGCGTATCATAGAAATAAACTGAACTACGTGTAGCTACAGCAAATATCATTCGATATGGCAAAGAAATGATAGGAGGATTTTTCTTTGAATTAAAAGGTCTTAAGCGATATAGAAGAGGACAACAACGTACTACTACTGTGTATTGATTAGAACAAGGCAACACAATCACAGGTTGACGAAAGTTATAGCGACTAAATGCATATGTGGTGTGTAGTGGTTCGATGACGCTTTCAGAATCGGTACATCCGGCAGGAGTTAACAATAATTTACCATCTGGTGTAAAACTAAGACGACGGAAGAAAGTTTGCAGAGTATCATCGTGAAAGATACGCATACGTTTTCCATTCAATACATGATCGTCCGGAAAAGGTAAATTACTTTTGTTAAGACGATATAATATTTTTTTGGTTTGCGTATCGAAAATACGCAAATATCTATAAGAAAAGATTGGTATACTTGATTGGTATTTTCTAGGCTGTAGTTCACTCACCGATCAGTACTTAAAGTAGCTATATATTGATTTTTAGGATCCCAAGCTACGCCTTGAACGAAACCTTTATGCTCACTTAAGATGGCCATTGATTTACCTTTTTGCACGTCCCAAATCATGGCAGAATTATCTACTGATCCTGACACCAAATATAATGAATCGGGCGACCAACTTAAGTCATAAACATCTTCCATATGGCCACGTAATACTTTCAACGTTAACCAAATTTCTTTATCTTGTTCATTATTATTATCCAATACATTTAATGGTTCCAAGTCTGATTTTTGTTTCCATATAATAATCACACTTTCATCATCTCCCGAAGCTAACATTTCTCCGTTTGGTGACCATCTCACCACATTAACTGCCCGTTGATGTCTTGTTAAATCAGCAACCAAATCTAACTCTATATCATTTGACGTAAGTTTCACACACCAAATTAATACATGAGCATCTGTGCCTGCAGAAGCCAAACGATGAACGCAATCACTTCTATCATTTTTTGCTTGTATATCAACACTTAACACAGGATCACGATTATGCCACGATATTTCTGGAATTTTACATTTCATTTTAACAAATTTCTCTTAGTATGTGATTCGTGCCATTAACCCGTAAATAAAATTATTTTGAGCCGCGCAAATTGTGATTACACCAGAACTGCCAATGTTACTTAGACTTTTTAATAAAAGAAATTCATTCAATGAATCCGATGTGGGATGCAAATCCCACAAACAAAAGGTGTATGTACTTAACAAGACAAAACATATCATTTCGTTTCAATTTGAAGCAAAATCTTCAACGTTAAAATTGAAGACTTTGAAACGCCGATTCGGCTTAATTGTTCACCTATTTCCAATTTTTAATCTTGTTCACTCTATTCCGTTTTTGAAATTGTGCCTATCAGACGATCCGCAGACTTGTGTGCGCTATGAAAACAATTCTTCATCAAAGTTTTATTTACAAGAATTTAATTTTTATTCACATTCGCAAAGTCATTCTATATAACAAATTATTAACAACACAAGATACAGATTCTACAACTCGTTTCTCGTGTCTTAAACTCCGAAGAGAGGTTGATCTAAGCTATTTTCATCTTCATCATCAGAATTGAATTTTCAGTCTATTTGGCTTTCCAGTCTGTGCTTCGATTGCTGGAGGCATTAGTGGTAATAAAAAAAAAAATTCGTATAGGAAAAAAATTCAATAACTGAGGGTTTAAACCAAATATCTTTAGCTAAATTTTCCGCGAAATTATAGAGTTGGTCAAAATGTCACTAAAAGCCACAATAAAATTCAATCGAATCATGCCGGCCTACGATAACCACTTTGGCAAACAATGTCGCGTTGCCGACTATGGCTATACTAAACTTATTAAACTCTTTGAAGTCTTGTCACCAGTCATACAAAACATGGGCGACGCTGAGAATCGGTAAATAATACTTACGCATCGTATACAACTACGCCGTTTTACTTCCGATCTATTAAGAATATTGATTGCAAATCGATATTACTGCGCTAATTACGAGAACCAGAACCCAGAATCGTAAATTCGACAGATATATTCGATACTTTGGTCAAAACAAATATTGTACTCATACTTCCGGTCCACGGTCGGCAAAGATTTGTTGATATCAACGTCTAAAAGCCAACAAAATTCGAACGAACGAAAAAACTTGTATATTTGCTGGTGAAGTTGTGCAACTGTTTCGCAATGCCCCCAATATATACTACTTCAACAATTTGTACGTTCCTATCATTATCAGTTCGGCTACTAGTACCGTTTAAGCCATTAGGGGCTTTTGGTATTTGTTGATCTTTTATTTCGTTATTTTAAACGCCCGAAAAAATAAGCTTATTTCGAATGCTAGTAGAAATAGGAATAAGAAGTATTTCTATTCAGAAAGAACCGTTTACACGAGCAAAGCTAAAATAGGGCCTTCATGGGACAATGTTCGCCAACAAGAGAAACTTGAGGACAATAAAACAAATCATAATCTTCACAGTATCAGATGACTGTGAAGAGAAGTGAATCATTTGAATCCGTGTCGAAAAGCCTATCAGTATTTTGGCAAGTATTACATTCCTTACACCTTGAAATTAGTACGCAGATTTCTTCATCATAAACACTACCTAAATTTGCGCGATTTATCTGCAAGTGCTTATATTTAAAATTTTTCTCGTTTTTAAATTTTAGTTACTTTCTTCTAACCCAACAAATGTGAGATTTTTGTCGCTTTTTTTTACATTTTAGTTGCGTATAGATAGTTATGTTGAAAAAAGCAACTCACTAATTATTTACATATTAGATTAGTATTACTAAAGTAAATACCTTTTTATGTTAACTTTGCTTTATGTTTGAATACATATTCTTTATAATGCTTACTAAATGCAAAACTGTACTAAACTGTATGCTATAATTTTTAATTTTAAATACAACAATGTAAATATTCCTATAAAACATGTTGCTTAACCTTTTTTTTTTGTATACGTAATTAACTCATCCCATTGAGCAGTTTGTTCATCAGTTGTATATAGTTTTGAATTCATTCAAGCAACAACGTTGCGCTTCGCGGTCTACTCTTTTCATAAATAAGTTTAGATTTTATGCATCACATTGTATTTAGTTGATCCTGTTAAGCAACTTTTGAACTAACAAAAAAAAGTAGTTTAGATTTTGTTCAGCTTGTGATAGTTAGCTGATCCTGTTAAGCAACTCTCTGCTTAGTTGCATCGAACTTCAGCTTGATTCTAAGTGGTGAATTCACACAAAGTCGCCAATCTTGATATCGCGTAAATGTAGTGTTTGTCGGCATATCAATTCATTTCCAACAATGAGTTCCTTCCACGTCGTGTGCAATTAAATTAAAACTACATTGGATACATTACAGTTCGTTGATTATTTCGGGTAATGAATTCATGTAAAATTGTCGGTCTTCACAGTGTGTGCTTACCCCGTAAACAAATTTAGAGTTTGTATACCATATATGTAGTTAATTAATCTTGTTAAGCAACTTATCAATTAGTTATGTCTTAACTTAATAACACTGATGTTTCACGGCTCTGTTTACTATTGTGCAATGCTTTTGCGAGATGTGGTTAATATAAATTTGTACTTTTTTATAATCGAGTCCCGGCAACGTGTAAAATAAAAATTCACGAGCCTAGCAGACTTGTCGATAGATTGAAAAGTTAATAGGAAATAAATTCAAGATTGTTCAGAGTAATGTCTGTGATTTATGTTACACAAACTGTATTGTTTATATACTAAAGTAATTATAATTGTTGAAAAAAAACACTATACGAAGTTTTCACCTTATCTATTATAATAAATTGAATTTTCCCTACTGTGTTAAGGCATTTATTTTTTCATCTTAACTTCGCTTTATGTTTGAATATAAATTTTTAATCTCTAATTCCTAAATGCAAACTGTACTAAACTATATACTATAATTTTTAATTTTAAATACAACAATGTAAATATTCCTATAAAACATGTTGCCTAATCTTGTTTTGTGTACGTAATTAATTCATCCCGTTAAGTAGTTCATTCGCTAGTTGGCTGCGATTTTAGCTTCACTTCGAGAAGTGAGTTCATTCAATAACGTCAGACTTCGTATCGTTCGCTTTTCACAAATAAGTTAAGACGCCACATTGTAGTTAGTTGGTCCTGTTAAGCAACTTATGAACGACTGATAGAAAATTTTGCTGACATTTTGAGTAATGAACTGTTTTAAAATTGTTAATCTTCAGTGTATGTGCTTTTTGTAAACTAATTTAGATTTCATTCAGCTTGTGATAGCTAATCCTGTTGTGCAAGTCTTCGCTATAGTTACATCAAACTTCGTTTTAGTTCATGCAAAATCGTCGATCTTGATAGTATATAAATTTCGATTTTGTTTAGCACATCGAAGTGAATTCATCATTTCAAGTAGAGAGATGCTCTTAGTACGCGCTTTTCGTAAATATACTGAAATTGTGTTGGGCACATTATTATAGTTAGTTGATCTTGTAACGTAACTTATCAACTAGTTACATAAAACGTCGGCTTCATTTCGGGAAGTGAATTTATGCAAAATTGTCAATTTTCATAGTCTGTGCGTTCCGTGAATAAATCTCAGCCTTGATCGCCGCGTTGAATTAAGCAATTGCATCGTGTTAAACAGGTCACAAATTTTCGGCTCTATTTCAAGTAATGAACTCGTTCCACGACGTCGGCTCTTTTCGTAAATTATCGTTATTATAATATTAATTACATCATAGACAGAGAGATACATCAAATTTCGCTATTATTTCGGATGATAAATTCATGTCGTCGGTAATCAAATACAAAATAAATGTATATCCTTTACGCAACGTTATAGTTAATAGATTTTGTTAAGTAATTCGTAAACAATTGTGTAAAGTTTTGGGTTTGTTTTCGTATTGTTTTTGTCATTTTCGTGAAAAATTATTGAAGTAAGAAAAACTATATTGATAGAGGCACTTGGGCAATTTTGTATGTATAGACATCAAACATCAATCACTATTAAATGAGATCATAAATCAATATTCAATAGTATACAAGCTTATTTCTGTTTATAATCAATGAAAGAAAGCACAGAAAGAACACAAAAAGCCTTTGGGCAAATAACATTGAAGTACTGAAATAGTCTAATTAACCAAACGCCAAAAAATGGAAAAACTACTGAAGTCTTAAAGCATTCGTTTCGTTTGTGGATTTCCAGAACCATATTAAGAGCGAACTTACTTGTATTTTTCAGCCTTTCTAAAGTGTAGCGTGGTGTAAATCAAAAACTTACGAGGAATACTTTAAACTTATCAAACCTACAAGATCTGTAAGCGTTTAATTTATGATCAAAAAATGAATTTAACTTAAGAAGTGCTCTATTGTATACATTTGATTATTATAGAAAAATGAACAATATTTTGACGATATATCAGAAGCTTCTTACCGAGTTAATGCTGCAGCTGGCTGAATTGTTGCCGGTGGTAGGTATATTTATTTTTGTTTTCATTTGTGTTTACTTTTAATGACATCAGAAAGTAGTTTAAAGATAGTTTTTATTATCATTTATTACGATTTTATCAGATATCAGATATATGTTGGTTGAAACGTTTGAATTCAAAAACTAAAAGTTATAAAAAAAAAATACATACTTTAATGATTAATATTATTAAAATTTTTATAAAACAAAATTAAAGGAGAAATTTGTGCAAATTAAAAATTTCTACAGCCCTTCTGTGCCTTGTTAAAGTCGCCATGACTCCGCCTAATATATAATATGTTTCGAGCTATTCCATAATAACAAATTTAAACCAAGTTTAATATGATTTAATGAATTTGTTGATTAAAGGAATATCTCCTAATAACACAAATATCCTAAAAAGAATCTTCTTATCTGATGTTCTTAATGATAAGTTGCATATATACTTGTCAATAAAAAATTACAAAAGAAAATTTCTACCATAAAATCTATCAACCACAAGCACGAGCATGCATTTAAGATAATGGTATATGCTTATGCGAATTTTAAAATCATATGGTGATAGGCCTCCCGGGGAAGCAGCCATATAAAATAAATGCTAACGCGCCTAGTGCAATACCTCAGAGGTGGTGTGGAAAATTGCACAATCGTACCTTAATACATATGCCAGCCATCAGTTAGCAATCGTTTTTTTAAGATAATTTCGTGTGTATTCGCTCTTTTTACTGGAGTTCCGCAGTTCCGCAGTTTCATTGTGTCACACCAAATGTTAAAAATCAGTTAGGCGCTATGGACATTGGACACTGAAGTCAAAATTAATAGTCTACGCCATGATTTTTTGACTTTAAACTTTCAATACCAGAAAACTCGCCTTTCAATACTGTACAGCACCGAATTTCATGGCTCATTAGAAGCACTTCATCGCCTGCGGTATCATGTTTCCAAATTGAAAGATCGGCGTGCTAATGTTCAAAATAGAATCGTTCATTTAAAAAAATTGGCAACGCGTCTATTACTTACGATACTTCAGTGGGTGGTGTGGAAAATCGTAAGAAAACATTTAAACGGTTTTACAAACTTGTCGCTTGTTCACTTACATTGCTTTTCATATATTAAACTTTGTGAGAATATAATCGCGGCTTCATTCTGTGAACAGTGATGTTTATAATCATAATATGAGATATTGAACAGGCAAAGAACGAAAAATTAAAAATAACCAAAGAGAATGTGTAGAGTTTGCGTTCATTACTTTTACTAATCATTACTTTAATTTTAGTAACATGTATTTAATAATAAAATTAAATTGAACACATTTTTCTGTGTTTATAATTGTTTGCTACGAACTCGAACGCTTTTTTTTCGATTTGCCTACGCATAAGCAATATTTAGTATTTAAGCAATACTCAATATATGTAAACAACGTACAAGCATATCAGCGACAGTTTAATTTCATTTATACTCTCTCTTTCTCTCTTTTAGCAGGCATACTGTTGGGTAAAGTGCACATGTATGTTACTTAACAGATGAAAAAGTTAAAGTTTGAAAAGTATATGTTAGTTACAGAGTTTAAAAAGCACTGCTTCAGTATACTTGAGAGTGAACGCGGCTTTTTGAACATTTTTTGCTTCTTCTTACTAGAAACTAATTTTTAAATGAATTCTCTGCTATGACAAATATTTTTATTAGCTTCACACTGAACATCGCCGACGTGCAAATATTGCCTTTCTGATCTTTCAGAGAAAAATCGGATATAATGTTACGATGTCATCTAACCTTGTGATGTTATTTGCCGACCTATTTTTCAATAATATTTTTTTTATCGATAACACACTTGCTCCCTCCATGAATTTGATTACGCATTTTAAACACACCGTTAAATACTACCTATGTTAAGTATTGCTAAGAACGAAGTATGGCTCAACTAGTGATTTGTATACAACAATGACTTTGAAATCATGCTAATTCGTGTAAAAAGGTGATAATTAACACATGTCCTTTTGTAAATCTTTTTCTTTAATTTTTCCCTTGCTATTCTAACCATTCTAATCTAATCAGGACGATGTTAATGAAGTATGATTTGAAAAAAGTTGTAAGGTTGACTCGCTGCGTTTTTCTTAATAGCCAGGTTTGGAGCCACGTGATTTTAGGTGGCATTGCTCTTATCAAACTATAATAACACATCGATCAATCATTTTTGGGATTGGATAGCAACAATACTTTTTTTTTTTTAAAAGATTCGACTTTATTCATTTCGATATACTTTTATAAAATGTTTTGCCAAGATTCCCCCACAAAGAATGGTAAACTTTCCACAATGACTTTGTCATTTGGCACAAATTTTTATTCCCGATGTTCTTTTTGAAATTCATTTTTCCCAGCGCTTCGAACACGTTAGGGCTTTTGTTCCACTATGAGAAAACCAGATACTTTCAGAGGACTGCTCTCTTATGCTCAAATTGTTGAAAAAGCGCTTTTTTGTTCTGAATTTAGTAAAAGTTGCGTCATTAAAAGTACCACAAATCCCCGAAAAATGATTGAAATATAAATTTTATGCGGACGTTGCTTGAATATTGGAATTTTCTGAAAGTAATGAGGATTTTTGTTTGGAGATGACATATGTGTTTCGTCCCTAGCAATTATTTGTTAATGTGTTATATTATAGCTCGCGTGAAAGATGAGGGCCTGTATTAAATTATAAAAAATAATTTTAACAATGAACCAAAATTCAGAAAAACTTGGCCTTATTTTAGGTAAACGCTTCGCGGGGTTATGGAAGAGTTAAAGGTTTTCATGATGAATATAAAGAATAGCCAAAATCACGCAAGTAATCTGCTCACTTCGTTCTACTTACTTATTAAATTTAGACAAAGGTCAATAGGACGTTGATATAATCGCAGCATTTGTTTCAACTCATTAAATATAGTTGTTGTTATATTGAAAAATTTATATTTGATCTCGCCTTAATCTTACGTTACATGAATCAGCATTAATATAATCGCCTTTGAGGCACATTCTAACTATGTCGCATTTGACCCATATTAGCATTTTGCGATTGTTGTTGCTGCTGCAAGTGCTGCTGTTGCAAATGTTGTTGCATTTGTTGTTGTTGCAATTGGTATTGTTGTTGTTGTAGCTGCATTTGCTGTTGTTGTAATTGCATTTGTTGCAATTGATGCTGTTGTTGCTGGGTTAATTGTTGTTGTTGTTGTTGTTGTTGCTGCTGCTGCTGCTGTTGAGTTGTTTGCCCTACTAACCCGCCTATTTGAGAGATAGGGGATGGCTGCGGTGGTTGTACTGTTTGACTAAGATTTTGTAAGTGGACCTGTGCCTGTTGTTGATGCTGTTGTTGCTGCTGATGCTGTTGTTGTTGCTGTTGCTGATGCTGTTGTTGTTGTTGCTGATGCTGATGCTGTTGTTGTTGTTGTTGCTGCTGCTGCTGTTGCTGATGCTGTTGCGGTTGTTGTTGTTGTTGTTGCTGTGGTTGGTGTGTGTTCATGCTGGAAAAACTTTGGTTCACGGAAAATTGATTACTGTTTGTCGCGTGTAATGTATTTGTAACATTCATGTTCGTTGCAGCTGCATGTTGGATTTCGTTTGGTTTTTCATTATGTTTATCTTCGATATTTAAATGAGTTACAAAGCGTAAACGTTTCTGCAAGACAGGGCGCAAACGTTTTATAATAGCTTCTGATTCGTTCTTTATGATATTCCCCACATAGATGTATTTAATGTGATATAAGAGATCGCATATGGGATCGATGTATTCTAAAGGTGTTGGACCATGATGTTTATCAACAACTTCTAACATTTCATATAATAAGATGGCTATGCCGGCAACAGCATTGGGTTTCTCTTGTTCAATACGTTGCAAAAATGGCCCAAAAACGTGACACAGAAACACTAACTGAGACTCCGTATGGACGCAAGGTTTTAACTTCTCTTTAATATACCTGATTAATAAATAAAATATGAAAAATAAAATAAAAATAAATGAAATTTTTGTAAAGCTTACTTAGTCATAGTGGCTAATTTAAAACAACCCATATGATGAAATACTGAATGAGCCACTGCTAAAATAGCTGCATAGGTTTTATCTATCATCGCCTGTCGCACCGTTTTAAAATTAAAAAGCTCAAAAGCATTAAAACGATATGTCCATCTTAACATTTTCGGTAGATTTAAGATTTCTTGTAAACGATCATATACTACCGACCAATATTGTTCTGGCAATTCAGCCAAAACAATACCAATGGCATTTATATAATTGTGTATATCTCGCGGGCATATCAGAGCATAACCTTTCAATGCGACATCTATTATATTATTAGCAACAATTGTTGGAGACAAAGGCAAACTTAACAGTTCGACACAAGTAACATACATAGCATGTGCAGTAGCGTTCGGAAATTCATTAAAACGCCAATCTGTACTGTAGAAGACATTTTTGCCACTGATAGCTAAAATAAAAAAAAACTTTTGTTTTAATGATTTCGAAAGAGTACATAACAGATAAATAAATACTTTCAGCTAAACGTCTGATAATATTGATGTAATATGTTAATTCGGGATTCCAAAGTAAATCAGGGCTTTGTAGAAACATTTTGTATTGCTCACTAACGCACCAAGTAGGAGAACGTATATCGCAAAAAGCTCCAGTAATAGCGCTAACCTAAAAAAAAAAATTAAAATAAATCAATGTAATGGATAAAAAAAACTTGTACAGAAAAACTGACTAATTTCTTTTTCAAAGACGGCCGATCTCTTAGTATTCGTTCATAGAAATGTAAAGTATTATACAGGTAAGTGATGGGACGATCTATTGAAAAATTTTATTAATATTTTTATTTTGCATTTTTAAATAAAAACTTACCGTGAAATTTATATAAAATACTTAAATGATCGAGAATAACTTCTAAGATCTGATGAACGTGTTGTATAGGCAGTTCAATGAAACGATGTATAACTACGTCCAACACTGGTAAAAACCTCAGACAGACATTAGAAAAATAAACTGGTAAAGGCGGATGTGAGGCCGATTCATCAGGAGCAAATTTCTCGGAGTATTTTTGATGAAAAGATAAATGCTTTTCATGCCTACAAATATGAAATGTAATGTTATCGTGTCTCGGATTCTAATATGAAATTGTACTAAAAATATTGTTTCAATTTTCTAATCCTTTTCCCTCTCCAAGACTTTATATCAAAAGTTTATATTTACCAATTATTCTGTTTCCAATGATCAGGATTGTTTTCTTTGCAGAAATCTGTGACACGGTTGCGCAATTCGGAAGCTTTTAGCAAAAGCAATTGTATGATAAGAAAACAAACTTGAGCCTCATTGCCCTCTTGAGTACGTAAAGCTAAACATAAAACAACGCGATCTATGGTTACAACATTATATTTCCAAATCATGTTATTTATGGAATCTACACATTTGTGTATAAATTCTTTGCCATTCGATGAAGCCACTTCATTCACTAAATAATCGCAAAGCTTACGCAAATTGGCAGATAAAGCACGAGCACTTATACCTTCCAGAATTCTGAAAATATATTAATAAATAATATGTTTGCATGAAAATTTGCGTGGCCGACATAGGACCATTGAACTTACTTATAAGCTACGGGACTTATGTTCTCTGTTTCCCAAATCATTTTGTATAACAAACACAGAAACAAAGGGCTAGTGTTAGGTTTTATAAAATGATTAATAATATCATTTTCATTGGTCATAGATGTCCAATTACGATATTCTTCTTCTACTGATTTCTTCAACAATTGTTTATTTTCTATTGGATGATTATTTTGACTAAAAAATTCACTAAGTACAGTAGGAAAACAAGCCAAAGAATGTGAAGCCCATGAGTGTGGAGTGTTTTGCATGATAGTATTAAGTAATTCTTTACACCAGGGTTGCATTTCATCACCCGAACATATAATATGCATGGAACGAGCTAAAGTTAGAATTAAAACTCGATTCAATTCTTCGCATTCCGATGATGCAACTGAACCGGCAGGTTTTTCACTAAAATGTCGCGAGAATTGAGGTTGTATTTCAGCAGAACCGAGACCATTTATCAAACGTAAGGCTGTAGATTCAAAACTAGCAATATATATTATAATTTAACTTTCT
This sequence comes from Glossina brevipalpis, assembly GCA_000671755.1. Classification (NCBI taxonomy): domain Eukaryota; kingdom Metazoa; phylum Arthropoda; class Insecta; order Diptera; family Glossinidae; genus Glossina; species Glossina brevipalpis. The sequence goes on from KK351019.1 coordinate 1,752,664, forward strand.
GAAAGAGTAACGGCGTAGTTTGCGGAAACTTACCACAGGTTTAATTGCATTTTGTTGGTTTGTGGCATAGATGCTAAAGAATGCAAATGTGATAACAATTGAACACGGTAGTGGGGTGGTATGTGATGTAATCTATACGAGAACATTTCGAGAAGTGTATGCAATATTCCCCAAGCTTGATGCTTAAACACTTGCAAAAGTAATTGATCTGAAAAACAAAATAAAAAATAAAAACATCCAACTGAAGACAACTCATGAATTTACTTAAAAATCCTTTAATGCCCAATGACTCAATTTCTGTATATACTAACAGACGGGCATAGGTTTCAACCAGAGCTGGCGTTGGTACTGATGTCTTGGTCTGGGCTTGTTTTATCATTTGTCCTACAAAATTGTGTATCAAAGACATTTTACTATGCACCGTCAGACTATCCAAAACTACCATAGAAAATGGTACGGGGCCAATAGTGTTGCCAGTATTACTTTTAACATTACCGCTAAGAGCTTCTACCAATACGTTCAGTGGTCTAGAGAAATATTCCTGATTTGTAGAGTAGGCATTACAAATCAAAATAATTCGAAAATCATTTCCCAGATTCATAGACATTACACTGTTGGACATGACCAGATGTTGAAGAAAGCTGACAAAGATATAGAATATTATAAAAAGCAAAAGCATGTAATTGTAAGTGAAAAATAAAAGAACTTACTCGTGATGATTCTTCAAGGCAGTAGGCAGAGGACGTGATATATTCATGTTCTCTGCTCTAGCTTTTTTCATTAAATGTATCCATATGCAAATGGGAGCCATCTGTACTTATAACATTTATTATATTATATAGTGTAATAGATTTGTAAATTAAAAAGGTATCTCTACCTGTCTCAACGCAGAGGACTTATTACAATCTGGTAGTTTTAAAGGCTCTTGTTCCGGATACAATAAGTCGAATAATTTAAACATTGGCAAAAAATTGGAAATTGGATTTTTTTGTATACTTCCCGATATAAATTGCAATAAAATCCACATTAATTGATCTCTTCCTTTACGTAATTCTAGTTTAGAGAGCTTTTAAAGAAACAGTACATTTTTTAATAATATTCGACCAATATCAAACCTGCCACACTTCATTTTTGCCGCTTTTTAATCAAAGTAATTTGTAACCAAAGAAAATACTTTCAGGGCTACGTCATATAGGGCATCGGAAATAATAAAAAAGTTTATAATTTATTTAGTGCCGTACGAAGTGAAGAGAAGAATAAAAGACGGGCACGCGTAACATACGATATTAAGGGTTAGACATTAACTCATAAGATAGGGCTATTTCTCCACTTACTTCATCAACTAGAACTCACGAAATTAGTTAAGTAACATTTATAGCGTAGTTTGTTGGTTTGTATAGTCTTCATCTTGCAAACAGACATATTCATTTTCAACAGGCAGATAGATAAGGCTAAGTCGGTTTCACTATTTTCCTATATATTTCTGCCTAATTTGTTAGCATTCATATCCGTGCGGCAGGCGTACCAAAACTATCTTTGCTTACCTTCTCATATAAAGCCAAAACTATGTGCATAAAACTAACGAACTGAAACAATACAAAATAAATCAATTGTGAGGATAAATGCAACCAAACCCATTCATTTTGTGATATCTGTTCATCGGGTACATTAAAACCGCTACCGGCTGTATTATCATTTGTTTCTGTCATTTCCATAGCGTTTATTATTAAATTTACTAATTGTTCTTCCAATGTATTACAACGTTGTTTCTGCTGTTTCTGTAAATTTAACATAATCGAAACCATCTCTTTTGAATACGTTTGTTCTAAAACGTAACGCAATAATTGCGGTTGTTCTTCAACTAATTCCGGTTCATACGGTAAATTACCCTTAAGTATAAATTTTAAAGTATTTGGATCCAATTTCCAAGAATTCATTAAATGATCAGCATAACCGAAATGTTCTACAATGGGTAACATATGTGAATGACCAATAATTGAAACCATTTGAGCAGTTTGACGAAACTCTTCGACAAAATCCGTAGTCAATTTATTAAATTTCTAAAGAAAATAATATTAAGTGAATTCTATAATTATACGATGAATTAAATAATAATTACCCAATGATATGGAAATGGTTTTAATATCTCGTTAGCTATAAAATATGCCGGCAATAGACAATTGTTGCGATCAAATATATGTTTAATTATATCTTCCAAAGCCAATAATTGAGGTAAATAAGTAACATTAATAGTCAAACCAAAGGTTTGGGCTTTATCGCGACATACTTTCAATATTTCACGTACTCCTTTATTTAAAACAAATGTACTTCAATTAAATACCATCATTATGAGATCAGTATGAATATTACTAGCTCGTCTCATACTACAAACCTACCTACCTACCTTTATAATCCACTTGACTAATCACTTTTTTGATTAATTTAAAACTTTCAATCCAGAAATTCTTATTTTCATAAATTAATTTATCGCAAAGTAAAATTTTGTCACACAACATTCTACGATGAAAACGAAAGTTAAAAGATCGAAAGATTTATATTATTTTTTTCTATAGTACATACTTCGCTGTTATTAAATGAGATTCAACCAATTTCGCTAACGTAGCCATTAATACACGTAAATGATTTATATTATAGGCCAAAGCAGCTCTTTGTAAATATTGACGTATAATTGGCTCCTTATTCTCTTGACTAAGAACAGAAAAGGCGTTAACTGTAATAGAAAGAAATGATTATATATTATGGATTTGATTTCCAGTGGCTCACCTATATCATTAAGGAATTTCGTAGACTTTTCTTGTTCACCATCGGCTTTATAAACAATAACACTAACAAATGCTTCCTCAATAGGTTCCACTTTCTAAGGAAAATAATAAACAAAAATTATTTTTCGTATTATAATGGAACACATGATCGATCTCCTTCTGATACAACAACAAAGGGGTTTTTGGTATAATATTATTGGTTTGTCTGAAGTAATTTTTCTTTGTTAAAATGATGTTTTTCGAATTCTATCCATATAAATCATCCGGATAGTAAGAATAAGTAAACAAAACATTTAATCCATATACCTGATACCCAAACTAGCATAGCATACGCTAACTAACTAACCACATATATTGCAAGGTGTTTATTTTAGTTTTATGTTGTTTGTATATATAAATGGTAATATATTTACTTACCAAATACTGTTTGACGGTTTCCAAAATTTGTACTTCCATTGTGACAAATTTCAAAAAGTACACTAAATAAAACAAAAATAGAATATTTATTTACCGGCCGAATTTCTTTTCGTTAATCAAACGGCTTTAAAATTTCTTGCAATATCTCAACACTTGAATTAATAATTGACTCTCTCTATTAATCCTTATCGATATAGATAAACAAATCTTAAACACATATTGCCAAATTTTGAATAAATTTAATTTGACGGGATAACAAATGTTTTGTTAGAATAAAATTTTATTTAATTGCAACTCTTCCCCTATCTCAATTCATAGCATAAAAAAATGTACTTCCATCGGTCACATCACTGAAATTTAATGTAGTATTTTTTGATATTTGAAATTTTTGTATTTTAATTTTTTTTTTTGTTTATAAACTGAACTTTTTAAATAAATTTTTCAAGTAAATAAATTTAATGAATCACAAAGTTTGGCGTAAGCCTTTACATAAACGCAAAGTAGTAGGTTAATCAAAAAATTACAAATTATATACACATATCCCCAACAAAAGCCCGTTTCATATTTCATATACTTTTGGAATAAAAGTAAATATATTGAATTGGATATTAAATAAAAGTTAAAATGATAAACAATATCGTTGAGAAAAAGGGTAAATGGACGTTTATTGAGACAATTTTTGATTGTCGTACCCATTTTTTTTTGAAAACCTGTGTAAAATTTTAAAACAATTCAGCCGTGTACGTCCGTTCTGCCATTGAAATTAAATCACAATTTGTGCATGGCCTAAACTCCTCCTGCCGTAACAAAAAAAAAAAAAAAAAAAAACACGTGTCGGAGATTCATCTGCAAATTGTATAGAGTTTTGTTATCATATATTTCTTTGACTCGAATCTGTATATGTGTTGGGTATCCAAGATTCGTCTGAGGCGAATGCAGATTTCTGAGAGATTTTCAAACTATTTGTTTTGAATTCTTTTAGTGGAAACAAATGCCTTTGTTTAGTAAGCTCATCTATTACATGCAACCCTTTGTGGAACATTTATTAGATACATGGCTTCAACCTTTACCATTTCCTACCATTCTTAAATTTATGCACTCTTGTATTTTAATGGTATTCATATTTCTGCCTATTTTATATCCCATCCTAATAATGATCGTTTATTATGGTATACTGCAATACTTAATCGAAAGGTATGCATATATGCAGCAGTTGACCTAAAAAATACTCTTTTTTTCTCAGACTTTCCTTTCATTTCAGTCATTTCGATATACGTTATACGAATAATATGGATTTGATACATAACGTTGATTACGTCTTCAGTTATCGTATGGCAAATGAAAAACATGCTCTATTTGTGCATTTATATATAGAGCGCTGGCGTTATGTGGTTACTGCTATCGCTTCATTCGTCGATTATATGCGCTTAATATTGTGCTTAATGATGGGCTAGCTAGCAAAAAAAAAAAAAAATTCTATTCTATTCTTATTTTTTGCCACTTATTTTTTAATATCATTAGGTGGATAATATTCTTGCGAATGTAATATACAATATTTATTTTCAAAAAGTTAAAAAATGGTTTTGTTTTATAATTACATTTTAGAGATAGTTTTACAGAGATATATATATATATATATATACTATAATTTTTTTACTTTTTATTACTTTTTTAAACTTAAAAAAGATGTTGTACAAAAAACGCGCTTTATGCGTGTTAATATAATGATCAGTTACAGTTTTCTAGTTGTTGTAATGTTAACAAATTAACTAAATATACATACAAAACGTAGAAATAATAGTAAATTTTTATTAATCCTCCGGGCAACGAGCTGAGGGATCATCACGATCAATAGGTGGCGGTGAGGTTAAAACTTCAATATTTTGTGCTGGACCTTGTGTGAGGTAGCCGGCGGTAGGGTTTAAACCTATACAATACATTTATTTTTTTTTTGATTAATTTTTAGATGTTTCTTGTAATTTGTTCTTGTTTGTTCTTTACCTGTTAGATACCCTCTGACATTTGTATCCGTTATAAAAAGATCATGACGTTGATCTTTAAATTCTGACCATACTGGATGTTTTAATAATATTTGTGTGACACGGTCGCCATAATTAAGATTATGTGTCATGCCTTTTAAGGCAGCTACTATTTGTGCTTTAACAGCTGAAGCATTATCAACATAATCTAAACGACTATCCAGTAAACTCAATAGATATGGTATTAAACCGATTTCTAAAGATTGACTTATAAGAGAATCCTAAAAAAATATAGAGAAAAATTATAAGAAAAATTAGCTCACCTTATCTTATCGATTGACTTACATGCTGATATTTAAATAAACGACTCAAAGTCTCACAGGATTTTTCAATACAATTCCGATTAAGTTCCATACATCTTTTTAATGGCAAAATGCATTCAGTTTGAGAAATAGCGCTAACACAAAACTAAACACAAGATTATCTTAAGTGATGCATAATTTGTGAGGTTAGATTTATCTCACCTCTGACAACGATAGTTGGTGTAATACTGATAGAGTATTGCTTGGTTGTATAACGAGTAATTTGAATAATTTTGGAATATGCCCTAAAACTGGTACATCATCGGCCAAATTTGGCTGAGAACGTAACAGTTCCACTAAAGTTTTAGTGGATAAATCTAAAACATCTTTTTCAGTTACATTTTTACTCATTTGATCCACAACAAAATCTAAAAGATCGGAAAGAAATTGCTTCGGTTTACGCAATGTCCAGGCAGGATTTGCTACGAATAATCTTAAATAAACACCGGCTACCACAACTTCATTGGATACTATGTCTTTAAGAATTTCCGGATCTTTCCATAAATGTTTAAAATTTAATTTTTGGGCACCGTAAAACCTGTGTAATTAGCAAAATTAAGAAAGTTAATAATGTTTTGGGAAAAATGGAAAACCATAACCGTATCATACTTTGCACAAATATCCGCGACAGAATTGCAGACATTATTTCTCGTTTTATCATTCCAAATTAGTTCAGGATGCTCATGTATCGATTCGAACAATTGTACAGCTGTTTGTGGAGATTCAACCATAGCATCCACAAATAAGGCGGGTAAAAATTTGGATACAGTTATGCGCACCTTCAAAAAGCAAAAATAAATAATTAGAAAATTACAAAAACTTTTTTTTTTTTTACCTTTGGTCCGCTTAAACGATCGCCAGTCATTTTAGCTAGAATTTCGGCACACATTTCTCTTAATTGTGGATTACGGGAATTACAAAATACATCCAGCAAATAAATTACAGCTCCTTTCATTTGAGCTTCCTTAATCATTTCTTGAACGTTTATTAAACCCGATAAAGTCTCTAATACTTTCTGTTGGCTGGCAAGCAATTCAGGATCTTTAAGTGTTACCAAAAAATTTCCCAATATCTCACAGGCTGCAATTTCACTAACACAATCTTTATTGCGTGATACTAAGGTTACTACTTCTAAAGCCACTGTTTTCACCGTAACGTTCTAAGGAAAATTCAAAATAAGAAAACTGTATTCACTTCGTGGCAAATATTAAATGTATATTTCCCAAATAAAAAGGTTTAGGTTAGAACCGTAAAAGGAAGGTATACTTCCAGAACTATTGATGAAGATTTCTGAAAATATTTGGCTCATTTTTCATTATTCTTTTGACTATTGAATGTAGAGCCTTGATCTGTACATTTTATTAAGAAATATATTAGTTTGGGAAAAAAGAAATCCATTATTTTTATATGAACTTCAGGGCTTTATTTAACATGCTTCGGATTGTCCAATTTGGGTCAAATATGCATCGTTTTGTCGTATGATTTGTTGCCATTTTAAAGGTAACTTCAAAATGCCTCTCTCATAGAAGTCCTGGTCTCTATTTGCAAAAAACTTTAGTAGTCGATTTTCACAATCCTCCCTAGATTCCAATTTTTTATCATTAAAGAAATTTTGCAATGCAAGAAAAAGATGATAATCG
>KK351019.1:1760799-1793646 GCA_000671755.1 Glossina brevipalpis
CAGTGTAGCCATCTACCGAAAAAATAATGGATTTCTTTTTCCCCAAACTAATATATATGTGCCATGTTTCAGCTTGATTATACATAAAAAGACATTCAGCCGAACAAGGAGGAATGATATTCGAATTTCAGACAATATTTTTTAGAATTTAATAATACAGAAATAGGTGCATAAAACCGTATGTTCCAACCAACGAAAGACCAAAGAAAATTTGTTAAATGTAATCCTAAGGTATCGCGTTTTTATATAGTGAATATGTGGTACATGTGGAAGAAGTTTAATAAAAATCTTTTTTTCATAAACTTACCTCTTTAAATAGATTGTTGCCCAAAAAAGCAAAAATCATATCAAAATTTCCAATACATTTTACCTCCACTTCGGCATTTGCTTTGATAACAGAAATCAAAGCTTTCAATACCATGATTATGTGCTTTTCGATGTTTTGATTATTAACGAAATCGTATATACATTGCGATTGTATTTGCAATTGATCCGCAATTGAGTCATTTTCCATTTTTTTACGAGTTTTCGAACGATTATATGCATTCAAGACTTCATCGAATGTTGAGCCGGATGTAAAATCCTGTTGTTGTTGTTGATGTTGTAGTTGTTTGAATTGTGGATGATTTGCAGCTAAAGTGGGTTTGAGTATACCATCACCTCCTCCACTTTGAGCTTCATTGTATAGTATTGATTGACTTTTGGATAATGTGATGAAATGATATGCTTGTTTCAAATACGATAATAAATCTATAGTGAATTGTTTGGGATTAACAATAGGAAAAGTGGGCATATCGTTATAGATGCGTATAAATACACCACCGATTTGTAATTCATTTCTGAAAGATGGAAAAGTGACAAGTTATTTGTTATATACAACAACCGTACAACCGTTAAACTTATAATACTTATGAGCATCAAATTCAAACTGCGCAACTAAATCATGTATTTGTTTTATATCATCAAATGCTTCTTTAGTTGCAGCGCATCGTTGCTGATCAAGAAAATCGATTAGTTGCGCTCTAGTTCCATTATCCCAAATCAAGTAAGGATTGCGTGTGTTTGAGGTAAGGATTTTTAAAATCTAGAAATTATAAGAATTAATTTCATATTCTGTTTTAGATTTTTTTTAAATTTTTTTTGAAATTTGTACATTTACCTCGCTGTCTTTTTCCTGGGTCAGTTTATTGGCTATAAATTTGGTTAATAAGCGATCTAGCATTTGTTTAACCCAAACATTCTGTGCGTCGCTCTTAACGTTGTATTTCTGTTTCAGTAAATCCGTAATTTTTTCGCTTTTTATAGGCGATGTACTCTCTGAACGCTGACTATCTTGTTTGGATGCTGTTGGAGATGAAGTCGTTGTTAAACTTATGGACGGTGAAGGATTCGAAGGTGATACTGTCGTCACTGTTGTCGGGTTTATTACATTATTTACATCTACACTCGAAGTTATAGCCAATTGTTTGTTCTGCAATGGATTCTGTGCATTTTGTGTATAAACCGAAGCGACTAACTTCGGTTTTGGGGGCAAAGGTACTCTACTACTTAATCCTCCGGTTGTAGGTGAAGTATGACCAGATGAGTTTTGAGATTTACTTTCCATTTTATTACGCAATTCTAAAGTATATCCAGCCAATGCTACACAAGCAAGTATAGACATTTTGGCTAACGTATTTGCTTGCTGTTGTTGATTAGTTTTATCATTTGCTTCCACTCCACTTTCATCCAATGTGAAATCATATTCAAAACAGAATAGTAATAGAGACCAAAGTACTCCATTACATATCAAGTTGCATTGTAATTCATAATTGTTAGCCGCTAAACTGGTCACTAAGCTAACGGAGAGGGTGTGTTTAAAGGATATCACGCGGCAAACGTCTGCCATTAGGCGAGGCAGAGTAATAATTTTTTGTTTACATTTCTCAAAATTACAAGCGACTTCAAAGCAACGTGTAACATTTGAGATAACCTGATAATGTAAAGATTCTGGTTTGGATTCAGATCCTAATATGGAAACACATCGATCATAAGCTGCCAATAGAGCTTCTATGCCTTCTTCTCGACGTAATTCTTCAGTATTTAAGGCAGAACAATGAACAGTATGATAGCACAACTCAGAAGCGGCTGTAAGCAACTGAGTTTCTTTAGAGAACAAATCATCATCTTTGGTTTCCAAACGTATAGTTTTAATCAGTTGAGGATATCCCGCATATTTATAAGGTCGTAAGACTTAAATAGAAAAAAGTAAAAAAAATCAAGGGATATAATTGCAGGTGAAACCTGTTGTTTTAAAACACCATTATTCTTAAAAATTGATCCCTTAAAAAGCTTGATTTTAGAAATTTTTCTTAAATTACCCCATAAAGATCAACTTTAGCCCCCTGAGTACATGTATTAATCTGCACAAAAATTTACTTTTCAAAAATTTTTCGCATTTTTCCTTTTAAATTGTTAATCTTATTCACCTGCTTCTCAACGAGTTTACAAATATCGGCATCAAATTTTTCGAATTGTGCTCTGCCAAAGGTTTTTCAAGTTATCAAAAATGTTTTAAAAATAATTGATAATTTTTGGATAATTACATCATAGTGATCAAAACAACTTAGACTTTGTACTACTTTTACGATTTTCAGAATTTTTTCAATAGATTGTCCAGATTTCACTCTGACTGAATATATTCCTATATCTCTAAAATCTAAACAATTTCAGTAAGCAGTGCTGTACATACATATGCTCTCCCTTTTATATGCATATAGTCATCTCTTTCTCTCTTTCTCTCTCTCTCTTCATCTTTGGACTCACTTACCATCTGCGTAACGTTCAAATAGTATACTTTGCGTCCTTAATATTAGCACAATATTATTCGGATTTGGACCACCTGAACACCAGACATTCCGTGAACATAAGAATTCATAAGCTTGATTAACTTTTTCGAATATTTCGCGTCCATTCGGATTTTTATCAGGATGATACATTTGAGCCAAACGATAATAACTTTTGCGTATCATTGACTCATCAGGCTTGGGATATTTACTCAAATCTATGCCTAAATCATTATAAGCTTGTTGGATGGTCATTTGTGGTGGTTTCTTTTCCACTTCTTTACGCCAAGCGTCCAAGGTGTGTTTAAGTAACTGAACAGGATCAGTAATTGGCCAGTTAGGAAACTTTTGTGTGTCACATAAATGACGTAAATAATAAATATGGCAAAATAATTCATTTTCCAACTGCGGATAACTAATAACTGGTATGGCTAGATACGGATACCTAAAAATAAAGTACACTGTGAATAAGACTTTATTTTCGGCAAAGGAAAGGGTTGTACCTGGCCATTGTATGTCCTTTAAGACGTGGAGTAAAATCAGCTATATGAGCCGATATTTTCTCTATTAATAAACGCCGCATTTCAGAACTCCATATTACTTCCGGAGTATCGAATTCTCCTAAAAATATTTCAGCAAATTTCTCCGCACTATAATTTTCCAAAAAACAAACCATAGCTTCAGGTAATAATTGACCTAATATACTGCGATGCATTATGCCAGATTGTGATGTCTGCAGCGAAGCACATACACATGTAAAAAGTGAGAGTAAGCAACAATATTAACAAAATAATACTAACCTCTTCACTTCTGAAACCTTGTTTCATGTGTGTCATTTTTAGAAATTTGGTAATTGGCAAAATATTACTACCGGTGTACATAAGCATGAAATAAAAGACTCCAGTTAAATAAATTTTTGGCATTTCCGGATTATCTTCCATTATTTGACACAATAATGTTGCTACTCTTTCCAATAATCCTGGATCATGCGTTAAACATACTTGAACTATATGAGGTAAACAAATAAATTCAGAAAGTTTGCGTGATAATTTAGGGCCTGGTATAAGAACAGCTTGTCCATTTTGTGTTCTTGATGGGAAGAAACTAGTGCATTTTATAAGTACATCTAAAATTTTAGAAGCCAATTCAGTTTCATTGTACAGCGATACACCTTTCGCTATAAGGCACCATTTTAGTTGGGGTATTTGTTGCAATGAACGCCAACCATCCATGCCTATTGCCCAGCAACGTGTTTTCGGTGTAATAACATTCTTTTGCCAAAGTTCTTTTAATTCACTATATGTTATAGGTCCTTGACGTTCGGGTTTTTGTCCCTCTTTTTCAACGTTATAATACCAATCTTTTTCTTCATATGGCTGAGCATTAGGTCCTGCTTCTATTAAATTTGTTTTAGTATTGGGTTGAACGCGACCTTTATGCAAATGAGCCAACGTTATTAAATCTACTAGGCATTGTACATGTTCCACCAAAGGACGGCAATTCGATTTTTCCAATACTAAACACGAAATAAGGTTAATGAGAGCATCTCTTAAGGAAGGAGAAAAGCACTGTCACCAAAAATTACATATTAAAAATGTAAGAAAAATTGAAAATTTGTCTTCAATATAAAATACATACGCGATCACATAACTGCAATATATAAGATATTTATAATTAACTGAATAGATTCATTAATTCTTAGTATAATAATCTTTCAGGTCAAATAATTTATTTTATAACTGCAATATATAAGATATTTATAATTAACTGAATAGATTCATTAATTCTTAGTATAATAATCTTTCAGGTCAAATAATTTATTTTATAACTGCAATATATAAGATATATCATTAAATTGGCCAATTTCCTGATGATAACGTTTGTAAACTTTCGCTAATGCTTGTAATGAGGTTACGGTCAATTGATCATCGTTGACACGTTGTCGGCACAAAACACGGCGGTAAAGAGCGTTAAAAAGCTCAACTCTACAAAAGTTTTAGTTTAATTGAAATGAAAAAAAGCATTTTGAACCGATAAACTAACGGATCTTTAATTAAATTTTGAGGCCAATTGTCTTTCTCCAATATTAAACGTATATAATAATCACCAATTTGTATTTCATCAGCTAAGCACTGGAATTGGAATAGTAAGTCATTAAAATTATTATTATATCAAAAAAAGTCATAAATAAATACCTGGTAAGCAACTTGAAATTCTTGATAATTCCATGCCACTATTATATTTCCAGCCAAGTCACGGTCACTCAAAAATTGTCGCAATTCATTCTCCAAACATGTACGTAATTCTTCGCGCGTCTAAGGTTTGACTTTTTTGTACAGCATTAATTAATATAAAAACAAAATAATCACCTTATGATTCCATATAAGGTTGGGTAAACTATGATCCTTAGAGAAATTATATAAAAAATAAGGCAAGTTTATGATAGCATCGCTACTTTTTTTTCTTTGACGACGATTTCTTAAAACTACTGGGCGATTTCTCAATGCTTGAGCAGCGGGATCCTGCTGATCCAATAAACTCAAACCCCAGTGTTTAATAACCTGATAAAAATTTATAAAAATTCAAATATGAGTAATCAAGTCTGCACTTTCATTGTTACCTGTAAATGTTTTTCGATAACATTTTTGGGAGTTTTATTAGAATGTTGGATGGCAAATTTTAGATTATCGCGAAAATTTAATTTATCTTCTTCTACATCCGTCTCCGGAACATTATTTTCACTTTCTAAAAACATCAATAAACCAGCCGGCTGAAAAACAGAGATGGATGAGTTATATTTATTTACGGTGAGGTGTCTATGAGATCTGTGAGGTCTTCACTTACAAATATCCTTTTAAATAATTCCATTGCTTCCTTATTGTCAGTTATCCATAAAGCAATTAAATGTCTTGATAATTGACGATGTGTAGCTAAAGTGGGATCATTAGTGGGCGTATATAAAGCCACTAAAAGATGACGGCATAAGGCAGCCTCGTCTAAAGCCAAAGATTGCATTTGTTGAGCCACTTGCAATTCACCTTCTTCAATAATGGCTCTTAATACCAAACCTGCTCCTTTGACTATAGCTAATGAGGGATGTTGGAACAGTTTATAAAGATAACGACCTCTCTCAGCTACTAGCTCCAACAGAGTATCGAATTGTTTACCATCAGTAGTTTCGCTATAAGGCACACAAAGGGCAAAGGTCAGGAAATCCAACATGGCAGATAGCACCAATGCTCCACTGCCATGACTTACATGCGTTGTCCACATATTCAGTAATGTCTCTAGGAAAGTTTTCGATGACAATATAGATGATTTGTTTAGTTGCTCTTGCTTCAAGTCATGAACAGCATTTACAGAATGCATTAAAGAATTAATCATGTCAATGGCAGCATATGTAACAGCCAAATCTTTACGGCGTAATGCTGCTACAACTTTAGTACCGACTATTTCACGAAAACCCGGCAAATGCGTGAAAGCAGCGTAACCTACTTTACTGGCCAGTAAACGTGTAAGTCCATGAAATATTGCTTCTAATTCGAGATTAGTTAATTGCGTGGTAGGACTATCGATTTCCTTTTGAGCCAAGGCTTGTAAAGCACTAAGAATTAATTTTTCTTTATTTTCGGCAAAAAGACTCTGGAAGAATGTGTATTAAATTAATTGTTGCTGTAGAATCAAACAGACTTACATCTTGAGTAACGCTATAATTTAGACCACTATGAGGTATATTGGCATTAAAACGTTCCAATACTTCATAGCGTTTCGAAGGATTTTGAAAATTATTAATAACCATACGTAATAAATTCGCCTCAGTTTCCTCGTCTACCCAACAGTTTAGAGGAACATAACGTTTGCCACGCGGTGTATTAACAATGCTGACATGAACATCCTGATTGCCGCTCGATCGAACGGCATCAAGTAAAGTGGCCAACAATGAATCACGATCATTCGTGGTGTAAGCTCGAACATAACCATTTTTGTATTCAATCCAGAATTTTTGCAAATTATCTTTATCACGTACCAAAGCAAAAACATCGCATAAGGGACGCAATGTACAAACGCTATAGGTTTGAGGATCACGTTCTAAAAGAGTGACCTCCGTTAAACAAAGAATGCGTTTGACGGGATCTGGGTGGCGTGTCGTAATCTTTTGCACGGTAAACTCGGTCATTGAGGTCTGAAACTGATCTCCACTGAAATAAAATGAAATTAAAACATTAGTTGGCCAAGAAAACAAACAAACAATCATAGACTTGCCTGTATTTTCCAAACCGCTCTCTTTCGAATTGCTCCAACGTTATTTGAGATTTAAGTATTTTAATATCAATGCCGAGGAATTGCAAAGACCGCTGTACAATATTCTGTACAATTTCGTGATGATTTAAAGCTTTAAAAAGATGTAAGCGACTAAAACCACCGTAGGCCATAACAATACCGCCTTCATAGTCAGAAATGCCTGCTTAAAACGTTCGCATATATAACATAAAATATAAGATGAAATTGTATGGAAAATGAAACGTAGGTTTATAACAATCATAGACAACAACAGCGCCAATAATAACAAAGTTTTCAAAGTTTCATAGACACACACAAGGAAAATTAATTAACAAAAAACTTATAATACCTATTATGCCTTCCATATCTTTGTACATGTAACTAGCGAGGATTTCATTAGTTGTTGGATCTAATTGATCCAATGAGCATGGTGTAACTTCTAGAACAGTTGGCAAACTAATGCCGGACCAATGATACTTGTAAGCTGAAAACCGCTATTGAAAATAAACAAAAGCGATATTGTAAACAACTTCACCAACATATAAGGCATCATCTTTTGTTTATTGCTTACTTGCGAATTTTTTGGTTTATCAGCAAATTCTCGATAATATTTTAATACAGAACTTAGTATGTCGTTGCGGTGATCAGACGAAAGCTTTATTGAATCTAATCTTTTATCTTTTTTCACAGTGAGCACAAATTCATTTGGAATCTATGAAGAAACATTAAAAAAATTTCTAATCTTCTAAAGATTAAGAATCTAACTTACATTTGCTGTTTTGCTGGGGGCTGCTGACACTATATCAGAATAGGACCAACGATTGGTAAGATCTAGTTTATCCGGATTATATGTTGATATACCAACATTACCGATAGCCAATATCCGTCTATATTTGCCTTTCCACGAATGTTTAGTAACCAAAAAACATTCCAAATCAATATTTTCTTTCGATTGCACCATTTTAAATGTAATTGATCCTCAGATAAATTTTATATTTATTATTAAGTTTCTAGTCCAAAGCAGTGAAGAGCATAATGTGAATCATTTTATTGTAACGAGTAAGCCTCGCAGATATTTCTTCGCCAATTTTAAATGTGCAGGCAATATTATTTTCAAAAATAATTTAGATTGTGATTACACTAAAAAAAAATCATAACTTTTGCGTTTTTTTTTTCCTTCTTTATTTATTTGAAAAAAAGGGGAGTAAACGTCACAAAATTTTTCTAAACTTTCTTTTCGGAAGATAGCGGTTATCAGTGTCAATTTACTTTAGTTACGCATTTCTTTCATCCAAAATTTTTTGTCAGAATTTTTTCTTGTTCACTGATTTTGCTTGATAAACTATTTTCACAATTTATTCACATCCGATTAAAAACTTTTTCTGCAAAAACAGGAGTACAATAAAAAAAAATTTTGTCAATTAGAAGAATATTGCCAGGTTTAGTTAATTCTATTATTTCTTGGTTATAATCACATTGTTCGGGAACGGCGGTAAATACTATTTATCAGCTGGCTAGATATTCGCACGAAGATTGAGATGATTTAGGGTTCAACCACATAAAGTATTTATCTATCTATTGAGATTGGAAATTTAAATTGAATACATTTCCATGAACATCTGGAGGTTAATCATACAACTTTTCTTTGATACTCTCTCCTTTTGAAATGCGACATTCGATTGCCAACTTTTTTGGTATCGTTGTAACATTGTCACTGAATTCTCAACTACTCTGTCTCTCTCTCTCTCTATTATCAATATGAATGAGAACGGTGTAAAAAGTGAGAAATAAGCCGTGTGTCACAAAACGCATAGATTTAAATTGCAAAGATTGAACAATATGTTTTTACAGGATTTTTTTTACAAATACAGATTTAAAAGATATTTTTGTGGTAATCTTTTTTGGTTTATACTCAATACTAATGCAAACTTGTTGAAAGTGACACCAATTTTAATGTAGCTAGATTTGAGGGAAAGAAAGAACCCAAAAGGCGATTATCACAGTTAAATTTGTTTACGTGATACCATTTTCTTATTTACTGTCGACTTAATGGCAAAAGGCAACAATGAAAAAGTTACATGATTAGCTGTTATGTTATTCCACTTAAACACCATATAAAACCATTAATATACTTATATAAACAAGTACATATACATATGTATATATACAGGTACACGTAAAAAAAAACCATTTTGCATGCTACCCACACATTATATAAAAAACAAATAGTCATATGAGGATGATCGCTGAATTAACAAAAACTAGGAAGATTAAACATCGCGATTGTACCAAGAAAAGGAAGATGATCGATCCTTTTTTTTTATTTAGGACAACATAGCAAATCATCTGTTGTTATTTGCTGACAAACTTAAGAAGAAGAAGACGATCGATGAGTAAGGTACATCAAGCTAATATTTCATCTATTGATGAAATAAGTCAGTGGAATAATATCAGTATTGTAATATAAATTTTAAGTAAAAGATCAGTTAACATAGCATTATCAAGCAACAGGCAAGTGTCTCCGTTGTTTTAACTCAACCAAAATCTAATATAACTCAAACACTTCTTTTTTTATACAATAAAAAAACAAAATCCTAAACTATTAGCCTCCTTAATTTTCATACATATTAGTGATGCAATTATTTATAAAATATTTAGCTTCCGCTTTCATTTTTCAACTGATTCTTCTTCATATAGTTCAGTATCAGTTTTAAAAATTTACACTAACCTTTTGCAAGGTGATTGCTGATTGTGAATTTCATTAGCATTATGTAAAAGTATCGCTAACTTTCATTATTGTGACTAAGTTTTTAATTATTGTGAATTAATAAACGAAAGAGCCGTAAAAAGTAAGAGATAAATTGATGTTTGTTTGTTTTCTATAAACAAACCACATATGGTAAAAAAAGGTTGAGCATGCAAAATGAAATGAGAATACCATTTTACGAAATTTTAATATGCAAATTTCTTCTTTTTTAAATGAATTTCTTATATTTTATATATAAATAATAATAAAAGTCTCTAGAATTTTTCAGTTATCAGTTTCCGGGTATGTGTATAAGAGAGCACAAAAAATTTGTAGTTTGTAACGGTTGTATTTGATATTAAGTTGCGAAGTATGGGCACCCCAAACAGTTCAGTAAGTTTTCTTACTTCTTGAAGTTGATATCTCTTGCATATTTTGTCAAAATGTGATTTACTATGAACAATTCTGTTAAGTTCAGTTAACAATAGATCTATCTTGGCTGCAGTATCTAGCCTAGTCGAGCCTACATAAGTAAAAATATCTGCTCATTCAGAATACGACATCTGCAGCTTTCTTCACCGCTAATATTTGCACTGTACGCTTCGATAAAGAATTTGACGCTTTTATTTATGGGTTTGCGTTTATTGACTGAAGTCGAATTTCTTATCAGTTCCAGCATTGCCAAATTAGTATTTGCAAACTTTTAATTTTTCTGAAACTCCTCCTGCGCTGCAGGGAGAAGGAGAAGAGGAAGAAAAATAGTTTCGTGTGAAGTTAGTCGTAGTAATATTGCCAAACTTATTGATTTATCTACAGTTTAAGAATGTGTAACTAATGAAGATATTTTGTATTTAACAAAACAAAAGCAAAATGCAAAAATATGAAAAACTGGAAAAAATCGGTGAGGGCACTTATGGTACTGTATTCAAAGGACGAAATCGCGAAACAATGGAAATTGTGGCCTTAAAGCGTGTTCGTCTGGATGAGGATGATGAAGGTGTACCAAGTTCTGCTTTACGCGAAATTTGTTTATTAAAGGTTGACATAATTGTCATAAGGCTTTTACATAAACATCCTCTCACATAAATATTTTGTTTCTTTAAACAGGAGTTAAAACATAAGAACATAGTGCGCTTGTATGATGTCCTACATTCGGAGAAAAAATTAACTTTGGTGTTTGAGCATTGCGATCAAGATCTGAAAAAGTACTTTGATAGCTTGAATGGAGACATCGACATGACCGTATGCCGTAGTTTTATGTTGCAACTCTTAAGAGGCTTGGCTTTTTGTCACAGTCATAATGTTCTGCATCGGGATTTGAAGCCCCAGAATTTACTGATTAATAAGAATGGTGAATTAAAGTTGGCAGATTTTGGTAAGCTTAAAGAGTTAACATAAAAAATATCTAATATGTGAAGACATTTTTAAAGGTTTGGCACGAGCATTTGGAATACCAGTGAAATGTTACTCAGCAGAAGTGGTTACGTTATGGGTATTTGCATCTTCTTAACCTTAGATTATACTTTTTTATTGACTATTTTTACGCAGTATCGACCCCCTGATGTTTTGTTTGGCGCGAAGTTATATACTACTAGTATAGACATGTGGTCAGCTGGTTGTATATTCGCCGAATTAGCGGATGCTGGTCGACCGTTATTTCCAGGCTCGGATGTTTTAGATCAGTTAATGAAAATATTTCGTGTTTTAGGTACACCCACCGAAGAAAGTTGGCCAGGTGTTACTCATCTGTCGGACTATGTGGCTCTACCCCGTATATAATCGAATTCTAAAAAAAAAAAACGTTAATTCTAATCAATTACTTTTTTAAGATTTTCCCGCAATAACTTCGTGGAGCCAAATCGTTCCACGTCTCAATTCTAAGGGTCGAGATTTATTACAGAAGCTATTGGTTTGTCGGCCCAATCAACGCATTAGTGCTGAACAGTCAATGCAACATCCATATTTTACGGACAGTTCAAATCACTGAAATAATCAAAAATTAATCAAATCATCTAACTATCATTTACATAAGTGTGACTAATTTAAGAGATCTAACGTTTGTGTCGCGGTTACACATTTGACAGCTCGATGTAGGTAGAATCTTTCATCTCATTTTCTAAAGTTATTATTTTTTAATATTTTTAAAATTAAGTATTTTTCTTTACGATAATATATTTGGATGCGACTTAACATTTCGATCTACTGTAATTGTTTAAGTAAGGCCATAAACTAAGTGCATTAATTTATAAATGCCAAAGTTCAATGATATTAAAAAGTTTTTCTAGTGAAGGGTATACATTTGAAGAAAAGGTGACCAAATCTTTGCAAAGTATTTAAATATAATTTAAATAAGACTTGAAATTAAATACAATAAAATCTATCTGTAAGTGCAACCCTGTTTTATCTGTCGTTTTCTTGTTATTATTTATTACACTAATAACACATTAATAATTGATACTATGCTAGTACGCTATAGCTATACTAAGCATATTTTCTTACATTTTTATCTAAAAAATTCCAACAAAATTTTGGCGAGGATTTTGCGCAATATAATCAAACCGGCTAAATTTGGAAATATAGTATACATATATACAAAACAATTATATATAGTTTGCTCATCACACTGCCCGCTGCACAATAATCAGACATCATAGAAACAAGCAAATTTTTGTAAGAAAAAGGAAATATAAATTACGTTCAAAATTCTAATGTTTAATTATTTGAGAATACTTAAATTTGTGCCAATAAAATTTTAAATATTGCAAAATATCATCATTAACAAGCAATGTCTTGTGGATTTGTTACTTGTGGTCCCAACGAAGCATTAGTGGTCTCAGGTGAGTGTAATACATAAACGTTTAATTTTAATTTCTTTAACAAATGAATGGAAATCCACTATTAGATAAATTGACTTTATTATGACGTCATTACTAATTGATTTTTTTTAGCTAATGTCCAAAGTTTTAAAAGAGACTATAGAAAACTATATGAATTGTCAAAATCATATGACTGCGCCAAAATTTTGGAATCATAGTGATGTAAGAGAGGGAAGAATCCTTCTTTAGGAAAAATCTTTTTGGGACTTTGCTTTTTAAATTAGAAAATCAAAATATGTTTTTTTTTTGACAGCAAGAACGTTGACGTATTCTAACCCAAACGCATTATTGTGTAAGTTCTAATAAAAATCTTATATTTTTATTTCAACATTTTTGTAAGTTGTAGCATAGATTGCTTGCTAAGTTGTCTACAAAGTTTCAAAAAAATGTACCATTAAAAATTCATAACTTACGCAGCGAGGATAAAAATGACGCATAGATTTCAAGCTTCCAACATTTTGACAAATGAGGGGAAAGAGATTAGCTTTTTGAATTGGCGGAGGAGGAAACTGGCGTCTATTCGTCGGGTTTATTTTTCTACAAGCGATCCCTTTGGCCGAAATGATTCTTCGTCAAGACAGAGATGACGTATGCACCGACAAGAATTAAATTTGGATAGAATATTTTGTGATTAATTCTCAAATTTTTATTGCATATTTAATGGTTTCCGGTGATGTTTCAAATGGATGCCTTGGTAAAAAACTTCGGCTACGAAACTATTACAACGTCGCATTCATTGCTTGTTTGTTCAGTGTTTGTAGAGGAATTCTTGAAATAAGAATTATTAGGAATAGTGTTAGCACTAGTGTTAGCAAGAGAATGGACAGTTTTACATAAAGGAAAAGGGGCCGAAATGGTTTTACGGCCCCAAGAGATTTGGGCTGCTGCTGGGCTCGGTAAGAATAGTTAGAAAATAACTGACTGTAGAGAGAGACAGCAGGTGATGCGAATGTGGTGGAGAGCTCCAATGCGTAGAAGCATAAGATGTAGGTAGAGAAATAAATTCATTAAGAATTCAATCAAAAAAAGCAAACTTTTCTTGTGCTGAAAATTTTTCAAAAAATGTCTAAAATAAAATAAAGTATTTAACATACTTTAAACCTTTCAAGCGAAATAAATTCAACGTCGCAAGTGCGTTATATTTGAGTATCGCTAATTCGAATCTGTTCACCTTTCAGTGGAACAACAGAAAGGGTGTTCGTTTGGGGAACAGTCGTTACTTTCCTATAATTTTTTGAATAGTTGGTAATGCTTTCTAAAGGATTAACGGATTTATATCAAGATGTTATTATTGGATCGCCTATCAAAAGTTAACTTACAGCTTGAAATAACTTCAGTTTCAGATACATTTCAAGATGAAATTAAAAATGCTCTTTCAAACTTACAGAAAGCAAACATTTGTTTCACTCTCTGCAAACTTCCACAGATTGCAAACCTTAAGAACAATTTTTTAAGATATTACGAATTCCATCAACTTTAACATTTTTAAAGAGGTAAAAGAGAAACGGAAAGTGGCTATAAGAAAAGCAAAAAGGAGGGGTTCTTTCAATTGAAGAAGGTTGCACAAATGCAAAGGCTGCACAAAAAATAATGCGTCGACTGGAACTTACATTGCCATTCCTTTTTCGCAACATCCAGAAAAAATTCTTGGACTGGAGGTTGTGATGGGATCGAATATGACATGATTAAAGTCCTCTTTGGCCCAAGCCGGTCTGCTTTGTTGGACAAAAAACAACACTCCAAATGAACGTCGTCATATAAAATTCGTTCCGATTCCCAGGGCTGGCAAATGATGAACTAGTAAACTATAGACCCATCTCTAAGATTTTATGAAAATTACAAAATTCCATGCTATTCTCAGCAGCCATGATCTTATTTCTTTCTTTTGCGTACCAAAACTTATCTTCAGAAAGAAGTCATTAGTTTGCTGGAATATAAAATATGCTTTTTCCAACAGTTGTAACCTTCCCGACTACGTTACCAAAAAAATGCAGAATTTTCAAAATAAATTTCTAAGACAATGCATAGGTGTCTTCCCATCGACATCGGTCTCCTAAAAGAGTTCTTCTCCTTAGGTTAAAGAAATATTAAAAGTAAACATTATTAAACCTTCGTTCTTCTAGATAGTGGACTACAGCAAATGTGAAGTTACCAGCAGTTACAACGTAGCACATTTGCAAGAAGGTCAACCATTTTCCTATTTGAAGGTTCGCACAAAGTAAATGCATAGTAAATCTAACTCCCTTCATGTCATTACTCAAAACTAAAAAGAATTTTCCACAGTTAGGTTTTCTAGCATCATACATGAAAAGACCTATTGTGAAACTACTATCTTACTTTTCATAACTTTTGAACTTCACACACAGTCACACATATGACAAAATTTATTTAAAGTTGATCAGAATGGTATCATCTGATGAATGTCACATAAATGATTCACATTTTCAAATGCAAATAATTCAATTAGATCAGGTAATATTTATAATAGTCGGTCCGATATTTTTCTTGCTCGCAATAACGACGACTACTGACTTCTTTTTCTAATATCAGCGAAGGCTCTCTTTATCTATTACATCTTACACTTTTCTTTCGAATTTATGGCAATATCTACAAGACATATGGAGTTTTAAATAATATAGAGCTTTTGCTCGAAAGAAGGACTGCGTTGTTTTCCATTTTTAATATTTTTCAAAAACAATTTTTTTTTTAATATGTAAATATACGCTTCTTTTTCATATGAAAAAAAATGATCGAATAAACACTCTTTTAGACTGTTACTTGGGTTTCTCTTCTTAATTCGCATCAACTTACGGATGTAGCTCCGAACATACTATTTTCTTTCATTACTTTCTCCAAAATGAAAAAATACTTAAGAAATTCCAAGAGATTAGACGCTTTTTATGCTACTCACTTTATCAAATATGTAATATTTCCACCTCATTTCTTAATTACTTCAACTAATTAAACATATTACATCAATTATTTAATTATTAATATTTAAGAAAATTTATTTGAAAGTGGAACAATTTTTTTGTAATTTTTGTTAAAAAGTTTTATTTGCAATCAGCAAATTATTCACAGTTCGGCGATTTGTAATCGTTATATGGAATAGAATAGAAATAACAACATTTTCCGATAAAACTTAAACATCTGTACGCTACGTTCAGTCAACCCAATAGATTTAGAATGTGTACAAAAATGAATAATTACGTTTATGTGAATCGGCGAACATGCCGAAACATGCCATTAGGAACTCCTTTGAACATGACCTTATTTTATGTAAATCGAATCATTGTGATGTTGAAAATATAATTGAAAATATAAATATAACTAATTAAAATCTTTTTATTTACTTTAGGATGCTGTTATATGAAACCTCTGCTAGTGCCTGGTGGACGAGCTTTTGTTTGGCCATGCATACAACAAGTGCAAAGGTATTACTTAGAAAAAAGGGTTTCTCTATCTTAATGTAATCGTAATGTTCTTTCAGAATTTCTTTGAACACCATGACCTTGCAAGTGGAAAGTCCATGTGTCTATACCAGTCAAGGTGTACCGATTTCGGTTACAGGTATAGCTCAGGTGAAAGTCGAAGGCCAAAATGAAGATATGCTGTTAACTGCTTGTGAACAATTTTTAGACAAGGATGAAGATGAAATCAGTCATATTGCCTTGGTTACTTTGGAAGGTCATCAGAGAGCTATTATGGGTTCAATGACGGTAGAGGAAATTTATAAGGATCGCAAAAAATTTAGCAAACAAGTATTTGAAGTAGCTTCTTCGGATTTAGCAAATATGGGAATAACGGTTGTGTCGTATACAATCAAGGATATTCGGGATGAGGAGGTAAAAATATTTTTAAAGAGTTAAGAAGTTGCGTATTTTTTATGATTATATTATATTTTGTTTGTATCGTTGTTTTCTTGTTGTTTCTGTTTTATTTTTTTTTTTTTTTTATAAAATTCTTCATTTTTAACGCAGGGAGAGGCTAAGGTACAGTTTTCTTGCTTATACTTATACCGTTTCATACTGTGTAACGGTTTCGTAATTTCATAAATTTCTATTAATATTTTATATGGCCATTGCTTAGGGTTATTTGAAGGCATTGGGTATGGCTAGGACAGCCGAAGTTAAGCGCGATGCACGTATAGGAGAAGCAGACGCACGTAGTGAAGCTCAAATTAAAGAAGCTATAGCAGAAGAACAACGTATGGCTTCGCGTTTTTTAAATGATACCGAAATAGCGAAGGCTCAACGAGATTTCGAGCTTAAAAAGGCTGCTTACGATGTTGAAGTACAAACAAAAAAAGCTGAAGCTGAACTTGCTTATGAATTACAAGCGGCCAAAACAAAGCAGCGTATTAAGGAAGAACAGATGCAAGTGAAAGTGGTTGAGCGTACGCAAGAAATAGCTGTGCAACAACAGGAGATACAAAGGCGTGAAAAGGAATTGGAATCTACCATTAGACGTCCGGCTGAAGCGGAAAAATTTAAATTAGAAAAATTAGCCGAAGCTAATAAAATAAAAATTATTATGGAAGCTGAAGCTGAAGCAGAATCTGTAAGTTTTAATTGGTTTTAAGGAGACTCAAGAAATAATTGAAACGCTTTTTTTCTTAATAATTCAGATAAAAATACGTGGAGAAGCTGAAGCATATGCTATTGCGGCCAAAGCTAAAGCTGAAGCGGAGCAAATGGCTGCTAAAGCTGAAGCTTGGCGTGAATACCGCGAAGCCGCTATAGTGGAAATGTTATTAGATACTCTACCAAAGGTAAAATAATATAAAAATTAAAAATTAAAATTAAAATAATTTCTTTCTTTATGTTTTTACGCGAACAGGTCGCAGCCGAAGTAGCAGCTCCTTTATCGCAAGCCAAAAAGATTACTATGGTATCCGGAGGTCAAGGTGAAATCGGTGCAGCCAAATTAACCGGTGAAGTTTTGCAAATTGTTAATAAAGTGCCCGAGCTTGTGAAGAGTATAACTGGTGTTGACATAGCTCGGGTAAGTCTATTAAAATTTTTTTTTTAAAAATTCAAAGAAAAAAGAAAAATGGACCCGTAGAGTAAATCTCTCTCAAAAGTCAACATCAGAGAAGAATTAAGTTTTTATTTGCAGCCTTTTTTCATATATTTCCAAGTCTTCTACATAATTTTTTTTATAAATATTTTTGCTTTCTTTATTTTCAGTCTTTGCATTCTGGCTAGACGTTAAAGATACGACGAATATTTGATATTTCATAAATTGATATATTTAAACGAAAAAAAAAAAAAAAAAAAAAAAACATAATTTAATTTTTTATGCTTTGATGAACAAATTTAAAAGTCGTACACGTTTAACCTTAATATTATTTTGAGATTTTTGTAACGCACACATATAATAAATAAGATTTTTTATTGCATGTATTTTATAAATTTAATGTATTAATAATACGCTCTTTTGTGCGTATTACGAATAATTTTTTTACATGTTTATAGTAATAAAATAAAAAAAAAAAAAAAAGTGTATTTTTTGGTAAAGTAAATAAAAATATATATAAAGATACTAAATACCAAATTTTTAACTTTTAATCGCAGTAATTCGACAACTATAACTTATATTGCAACCTTTTAAGAAGATTGATTTAAGTAACCGCGTTTTAAGGAGTAGAAAACCTTCATGGGGGGAAGTAAAACGTACATTGATGAATTGTGATATTTATTTCTTTCGCGGGCGTATTCAATTAGATTTGTACGGTCGGGGAGATAATTAACATGAAATTTTTATTTAATTTTAATTTTTTCTTGTTTTTAAACTCTCTACGAAAGGCTGAGGGATATTTCTTTGTTAAAAACTTTGCAACATTCAGAAGGAAGTTCCAGAGACGATGAATTGACCGCCATTCTACTGTAAAAATTATTAGTTTGGGGAAAAAGAAGTCCATTATTTTCCAATTCGAAATGTTAAATAAAGTCCTGAAGTTCTTATAAGATTGGATGGATTTCTTTTTCCACAAACTAATAATTATTTTTCATATTGGTTCGCGACGATATACATCATCCTTTAAAAGAAAAAAAAAAAAACGTTTTACTGACTTGTGAATGAAAAGCATACGATATGCGAATGTAATATATTATCGCTTTTGTTGACGAAAGATCCTCTTTCGCCTTGAAATACAATACAGTCTCGTTCTTGTTTTATATTCAAAATTGTTTATCTTTCTTACGTTTTGTTTCAGTTTAACAGATCGTTCGTTCGTTTTGCATCAAGAATGTAATAAATAAGACTTTGGGTTTTTTCATTTTATAATCCTTGATGCCTAAATTCATTCTAAACGATGCGCTTCTGGCACACAATTGATCTTAAAATCTTTAAAGAATTTATAACTAATGAAATATTTTAAGTTTCATCGGTTGTGTTGCTGCAATAACTACAATAAAATTCTTTCTTTTCGAAACTTATTTTTTCATTACTTTCGGAATATTCTTTAAGAAAAAATTTCTACGCTGGAAACAAGCTTCTAATCATTTTCCATCTTCATATTGAGCATTTCTTTCGTCATGTTTGCATTCATTGTATTGAAAACAGCGAGATGAAAGTACAGATAGAAAGCTTGAGCAAGTATCTGCTTCTGACAACAACAAAAAAAAAAAAAAAAAACACGAAACTACACATTCACGTTGAGTTCATAAATGCTTTTGATTAAATTTCTTTTTTTTTTTGTCAAGCATTCAGATATTGTTTACAACTAAAAAACATCTATAACAAATGTTTTTAATGTTTATTTAACTATTGTTTGAAATTTTGTTTGTTATTTTATATCGATCAAAGCGGTGCGAATGGAATACGACTTTAAAAAAGTTCTGGAAAAGCCAACTTGTTTTCAAATCTTTTTTTATTGTCAAATTAAGCTTTAAAATCAATGAAATCGTTTCGTAATTTCACAATTACGCTCATTATCAATAAAAATGTATATTTTTTCTAAATCATCAATCGCGTCTTCAATTCGTACTTTCAGTTTCAAAAGTTGGACTACGTGGGGAAAGTAAATTTGATTCTAATGAATTGTTTCTTTAGAAAATGGGATAAACAAGAAGACAATTTTTCATCTTCTAAAGATCTTGCGAAATAACAATGCAAACAATAGAGCGGACATTATCTCTAAATTTGTAAACACTAGGGTTTGCAAGCAATTGTTGCGTTTTTCTTCGCATGAATTGATACACTTCCGCAATTTGTTTTTGTAGTTTAAAGATTTTCCATTAGTTTTTACCATTCCAGGACTGAAAGATTGTTAGCTTGCAGACTAGATGTACAATTAGTAATCAGATCACAAATCTGTAATGCAAACATAGAATTGATATTTTTAGGCCCCAATATATGATATGAATGAATTCTCCACACATCTACTAGAATATCACCACCAGATTATTCTGTGCACAATTTCAAGATAAAAGGGGAATGAAAAGGTGAAATTTTCTTTTAATGCATTAAACCATTATTAGCTAACTTTTGATGGTAGATCTTAAATGGAATTTGTTAGGATTTGTTTGCAAGACGTGCTCGGTGACAATCTTATTTTGTTGTGTTTCAATTATCATTTTCTATTGAAAAATCTTCAGGCAATTCATTCATGAATTAGATGGGTTAAGTAAGTATAAACATTACTTTATAAGCTATAAGCTTTTATAAGCTTATTAAGATAGAGATAGAGAGTTCACAATGAACACATTGATAATGTGTTATTAATGTTTTTGTGAGTTCTACTAGTTTTTTTTTTTTTTTTCCTTTCATTTAACAAATAATTGCTTACCTCTCTAATACAGTATAAATTATTTCTTGTATTTAAGATTCAAACACATTAATAGAAGAGACACTCAATACATTCAATAAAAGCGTAAAACTTTTATTACTTTTGAACATTTCAAATAAAAATAATATATTTATCGGCTTAAGTCGAATCTATTGTTGCCTCCGATGTTATCTTTGCAAACATTAAAAAAGAAGACTCAGTTCAAATAATCTTCGTTTTTTGATGAAATGAATGTTTGAGCAGAGAAGTTTTGGGTTCATATCATTTTAGAAAATTTGTAGTTATTCCTTAACTCTAAACTTTCAATACACAGTTTCACGACAATACTTGATAATGATTGGATTACAAATTTTTCAACCGAAGATGTTTAAAGACTTTGATCATTGTGGATAATTGTTAAAGATTGTAGAGATAATTCCTTTAAAAAGATTGACTCCTTCTGCTATTAAAGCTCTTTAAAATGGGTTTTGAGAGAAGAAAAGCATATATTTTCTCTATTTTTTTTTTTTTTTAACTTACTAAGACAGCTCTATTTCTGTCGTTAGTGAGAAATTTTCGGAGACTTTATGTTTTCGTATCACTTCTCTTGACATCTTTATCCGATATCAAAAAATATGACTGAGATTTCGATTTTTGCTGCAGTTACATTCAAAAAAAGTACGATTTTCGGTCATACTGGGTTCCAAAATATGTTCTGAAAAAAAAAAACAAAATAAAACGTTGTCACTACCAAGTTCACAAGTGACTTTGAGAACTTTGAGTAGATAAACTACAACCAGCAATTTTCACAGGCTTTCTCTCTCTCTCTCTCTCTCTCTCTCTCTCTCTAGAGCTTTGTCCTGAATGAAATTTGGAATATATATACTATTAGGTATATACTATTAGGTAAAAAAAAAAAAAAAAAGAAAAATTCATTTATTAAAATTTCAGTACACATATATGACTCCTTAAACTCATAAACTCATAAACAAATTTTATTTCCATATTTTTAGAGAGCTGTTGTGATAACGACGACTGTGTAAAAGTCAAAATTTCCTATCAATTAAGCAGATTTCTGATTAATGATTAGAAAATTTTTACATGTTAATTTAAAGTTAAAATTATAGAAACATTATAAATATAAAGCATGTTAGTCTTTTCACATTTTAGTTTTTATTAAACATTTTAAATAAAAGAAGAAAAGCAATTTGGGGTCACATCGTCTAGCCATCGATTTTTTATTAGCACTCGCACAAACACACACACACAAACACACAGTGCATTTAAACTTTACCTAATATATCGTGACCATAGGGCTTCTTACGATAACCTCCTTTAAGGCCGAATAACTTAAAGGCCACCACTAACATAACAATACAGAAACCATACAATAACATGCCCATACGCATATCAACATCAGAAAAGACGTTAACGATCATACGTTTTCGTCGTAGTTTTTCCAATGTCGGTCGTAATAAGCTCTCATCGTTTATACCAAAACGACTTATATATTCGGGATTATAAATGTTTTTTAAAAATTGTAAAACTTTTGTTTTATCCCATTTGTTGTTATCTTCATGGATTTCTGTAGATTTGGTGTCGCTTTTATGACGACAAAGTGGACATGATGAAGCACTTGGAAATTGTATTTTAGGAAAATTGGGATCTTCAGTCAAATCACCGGCCAAACGTTGATTAACTTCATTGTGTGCAGCCCATAACCAAATAATGGCTCCATCTTTGCTGGATGTATTCCAAATTTTACGTTTTGCCGCCATATTCTGCAAATTATACGAATAAAAAACTTTTTATTTTTTTTTATTTTAAATGAGAAAGAAAAGAGGTGATGTAAAAGATCGTAAGGCAATTCTGTTCGTCTTCGAGCGAACTTCTTTTTTATGTTTACTATTGCCTTGAAATGAATGAATTAAATGAATTAGAATTGTTTTAGAAATTTTGAAAAAGAATTACAGTTTTTTAAGAGATCAGAATGTGTTCACTTATTTTTATCATTTATTCAACAACTTTTCTGAATCACTGTTATTAGGGGTGTTAAAGAGTTCTTAGCAATCAGCCGTAATGTATTTTGCTTCCTAAAGGCATTTATTTGTTATAACATTAGAGAAGTTAGAAACCAATAGTAGAGATATTAAATTGCAATTTCCGATTTTAAGTAATCACTATTTACGGAGAGTTTAAGGCAAAGACAGAAATTCCATGGAAAGCATGTCTTAAAGTTAATGAATTTTTTTCGGATGTTGCGGAAATTTTAATCAATAAAATAAATGTTCCTGTTATGTTTACAATGACTTCTCCTTCAATACTTTTGTGTTAGTGTGTTCTAGAGATATTTATTTGCATGAAAATTATATTCGGCTTTAACCGAATCTGTTGTACTTATCATATTCATGTTAAAAAAATTAGATATAAAAGAAATACAACAAAAACTACATTTCAAGATTTTATATAATATAGGATGCGTATGATTGATTTTATCCATAGGAGTTTGTAGCACACAAAAGGAAGTTTACCAGATATATTCTTGATGTCTGTGTTAGATATTCCCCTGGTAATAAAAATAATGATAACGGCTTCAAATTTGACAAAAATATTTGCAACTTTTTGCATGAGGATTGGTATTGAAAACGGACCAAATCGGTTAAGAGACATATGCACATGGAAAAAGAATATCTTTGATTTCGGTTTTTTTGTAAAATTTCAATGTCTGGGCTACAACAATGAAAAAATCATCGACACCCAGTCTTATAGAGAATGAGTATCAAAAGGCAGTTTTTTTTTTTTTTTTTTTTTTTTTTTTTTTTTTTTTTTTTTTTTTTAAAAAAATCAATGGCCGATAGGTGTAAAAGTTTCGGAATGTTGAAGTAGTGTTATCTCCCCTTGCATTTTAGTCACATTAAAGCCAGTTTATATATATAACATATCGCTTGATAACTGGCTTTTGTTTGGTATAAATGACTGCATTTCGGAGACCAACTGCCATCTCGGTATAATTTCCAAAGAGATATATACGAAATCTAACACGCAGATGTATTTTTTGATAATGGAAACATTTTCACACAACAATAAATGCTCTCAACATTAGGTTTATATATTTACGTCTACAATTTTTTAGACTCGATGCCAAATCTATATTCTGTGCTTGTTATTAATGATGGAATAAATAACTCCTCTGTGAACATTTGCTGTGACACTTTTGTTGTGCGGAAAAGAAGAATTTTTTTTTTCTCTAATGTAAACGAGATACGATAACAATTTGTAATAAGAATATTTATAGGTTCTGATGTGTTGCACGCGAAAAGCAATAGGTTATCATCATCTTGACGTAGGTTAAGGTTAGACAAAAAGAAAATTAACGAAATATTAATTGAAACCGTTACAAAAGATCTTATTTTGTTATGATTCTCCTTAAAAGCAACGCTCACCATTAACTTATGACGAATAATTGAAGTGATCGTGGGAACTATACAAAGAAATTTATATTATGCATAATCCTCACAGCTTATTTACTAAATCATATGCATATAAAAAAAAAGCTCACGTATAATGTCAATTTACTAAAATGTATAGTTATAGAGCTCTCCCTCCATGTATTTGTTTCTGATTTGTTTTTTTTTTTTTCTTTTGTAATATTTATGAGGTCATTCGATAGCATTTCGACAACGCAATATATTTTGATTGTTATTGTTTACCTGGAAGTGTTCTGAGCAATCCGTACATCCAAAATAGTATTTTATATATCCATGCATCGCTTGTAGAATTTCTAATGGGTCTTGACTTCTATCCGTATCGGCTGCTTGTACTGTCATATAATGAAATAATTGCCATAATGAGCAAGTATAACCTCGACTATTAGGTTTAGTAGCAATACAACCCACATAACTATTTGAAGAAAAAATCGGTTGATATTTTTCTGTTATGTGCTTCAGTTTCATTTCAAATTCTTGAGCCGATAACTCTTCTTTCGTTTCCATAACAAATGTATAAAGATCGGAGATAAATTTTTGGCCATTTTGGCCTAAAGGATTGTAGCGATTTAAAACATTTAAAAATCGTTGTAAAGCTACAAATTTATCCCCATTAATATTGGAACTTTTTGGAATCTCATTATATAGAATATTATGTATGGCCATTTCTAAATCGGCTTGATAAACCATATGTTTGTTGCGTCTTACTTCATTGAGTATATCTTTTAAGTCATTTTCTCTTTTTCCTAAATTGGAAAGCGTGGAAGAAGAAATCTTTGGCTCCGTAGATGGTTTTTCAGTGAAGTGTTGCGTACTTAGGAAACTTTTGATCGTATCAACATAAGATTCAACAGAGTCTTCCAAGGTTTTATATGGTACGACCGTACCAGATCGGCTGACAATGGACAATTTATATTGAAATCCATCAATTTGATATTTAGCTGCCAATTCTGGATCCAATACACGACGCACTTGTATATCTGGCCAACGATTTAGGTGTAAGATTATCTCAACACCCAAGGTAGAATTTTCCGGTTCATATATTAATATCACATATTGACGTAAACTACTTAAACCTTCAAAAAGTTGTTTTGTCGTTTGAACATCTTCCGGCAATGGTTGAAAATCCGGCCAGTTGATCATATCACTAGTACGATTTTCAGCAACAATAAAATGAGCTAAAGAGATGATAATATCTCTTAATTCCAAAGCATTTATAGCTTTGCCATATTCGCCTGGTCTAGATGTGAAACCAGGCCCGAAATAACGTAAACTAGGATAACCCATGACTTCATATTGCCTACATATAGCATTATTTTCCTCAGCCGCACAATCAATAGCGCTAATTGGAAGAATGTCACGCCAGCCAAAGAGACGGTCAGCAAGTTGTTTGTAAATGGGTGCAAATCTTTTACAATGACCACAATAGCTATTATAAAATTCCACCAATATAGAACGATTACGTTGTAAAACTTCTTCGTTAAAATTGATATCGTTTAATATTTTTACTTTATCCGTATGATTGTAAAGTCCCAACTCTGTTGGCGATTCACGTTTCACAAGAGCATCACGAGTGCTAGGCGGTAGCACAGCCGCTTGTGTTAATACGATTAACAGTGCAATGGATGGGAACACAAAGGAATTTTGTAAAGCTGGCATATTGAACAAGCTTTGGCATTAAGCGACCGACGCGTTGTTAAAAAAAAAAAAAAAAACTTTTTATATAAAAATTTATTTAATATTTATTTATTTTATTTAAGGAATTACTATGTTTGTGTGTTCTTCTTACTCTATACTAAATTATTTCGTATTTTATTTTATGGTAAAATCTTTTTATAATTTGCGTGTAAACGCAAACTACTTCCTTTTGTTTTAACCGCTTGTTATGTTAATGACGAACTAATGTCAAGTGCTCTCATTCAACTGAGTTAAATAAATTCTCTACTTTCATAGTAGCCGCTAGTAAAGCTTTAATGCGATATAAATAATACGCCAGGGTTTCCCGATGTTTTGCCATTTAGCTAATGTGGCCTGTAAGAATTTTATGAGATGAATAAAGTTTATTAAAGTAATAAAAATATTGAAAACATTAAAATAATCAAAAGAAATTCTTTAAAAATGTATACCCATCCGTTCAGGATTTTAACTCTTATGTATTTCTCAATTACCTCAACATCGTTTTGTAAAACAAGTTTTAAGTGTAATGTTGAAAAATTTGAAATTCCGAATGTTAGACCTAAGAGTTGTAAAGAAATTAAAATGACTCTATATTTATTTAATATTTAATAGTTTTATTTAATATTTAATTTTAAAATTGTTTTAAGAAAAATTTAAAGACTCTTTAGTTTATCTGTGTTTTGCAATAATTTCAAAATAATATTCTGTAGCTTACTAACAACTTTACTTTATGATCGCAATTTTGATTTAGTTCCCTATTAAATTTTTTTTATAGTTAAGACCTCTGTTTCTCTACTCATCTTTATCAAACTCCTACAATATATTCTTGTAATTTATTGAAATGACAGGTTATTGGTTAAATAAAGAACGATTCCGATTATTCTTTATATTCAGAGTTTATTCAGAAATAATATTTTTTTCTTTCTACATAATTTTACGTTACTAACAATCTCCAAATTCGATTATCTGAAAAAAAAAACAATTTTTAAAGAGTATGCAGTGTAATCATTGGGGTATACATGTGTTTATTAGGCAAATGCCAATGATATCAAAACATCTTTTACATTAGATTACAGTGCGTATAAAAAAACGCTTAACTGAGAAAGTATAAAACACGTTGCGATTTGACTTTATAAAACCTTAAAGTTTTAATAAATTTTTATTCGTTAAAAAGTAGGCCTCAATCGTTATAACTAGGTTTCAATCTTTTTTTTTTTCTTTACATCGCTATAAAAACCTAATTTTTGTTTAATATTGCAAGAAATTATGGACAATTTATATCTTTGGGTTTTTTGTTACAAAAAAGTTGTGATAAAAGCAAAAAAAAGTATTTCGAAATAAATTCGATAAAAATAAAATTCAATACAAATTAAATACATAAATAAATAGAATTATATGCAAAAACTATACAAATAAATTTGTATAAAATGATCACCAAACATTAGTATAAAAATATCTATGAATACGTGTGCTGAATACAGTATTGAAATAATATTTAAAGTTTAGCTAAAACAATACACATATATATATATATATATATACACATATATATGTATATATATATATAAATCCAAATCCACTGAAAGAAAAAATCGGCATTTTAGAAACACCGTTATTTCTGTATCCACTAATGTAAATATTTATGTGTCTGCTTCTCTGTACAATTTCTCTTATGCTGGGAATTGAAACATGGCAACCCATTTAAAATATGAAAGCTAAAGGGAAGCACTTTTCTAAAATTAATTTGTACTGTTATTTAGATTTAAATTATACATATACCATTTTACAAGATATAAATAATATTTCAACTTACACATTCTTATTTGTTAAATAAGTAGATCGTGATGTAGCAATTAGTTTAAGCCTCTTCGAAAAAAATTGCCATAATTTGAAATATAGAGAATTTCAAGAAATCTTACATCTATCTTGAGCCCACAAGTTATGAAGAAAATATATAAATTTTTTGACACATGTGAAGGGACATATGAAAAGAAAACTCGATTTTAAATAAATTAAATGGAACGCTTAAAGAATATTATAAGAGTAATATAATAAAAAAAAAGAAAAATATAGTAATTTCCTTTTTAACATATTGTAGGTACGTTTCTAACTTATCATTTGCCCTGCAGAGTCAACTTCAAATAATTATCGCTGATTTTATCAAAAGTGTGTAAAAATTACCTAAAGTACACTTATTATAAGTCGCAGAAACTCAGTAATTAGAAAGCTTTTCTTAAGGCATCTAGAATTGACAAATATTCACGTCACATTGCTCAGAGATTTCCTATTGAAGTAATTTAATAAAAAATCTGAAAAATAATAAAAATTAGAGTAATGAATCTATACATTCAAAGGATATAAGCAAATACCAATCAATCGTAAATTCGGAAAAACTCTAAAGTCTAATTAATTTATAAAAATTTCTTGTGTACTTTATATGTTATATAAAACTTCTGCAAAACAATTCTGTGTAAAAGAAAAAATAAAATTATATTTGTAGAATATAAGGGAAAATTAAAACAAGTAAGAAAATTATATTCGGTTGTGCCGCCGAATCTTTTATACCCATCATCTTTGTCTTTAAAAAAAAAGAGGCAAAATTTAAATTATAACAAGTGGGAGTGGCAGTCGAAGCACTTCCAGTGTTTTTTTGGCCATATTTAAAGCCAATATTTTCATTTTTGCGGCCAGGAGAATGTTTACCACATTACATAGGCATTACGCAGACGGACAGATGGATATGCTTAAATCGATTCTAAATTTGATGCTGATCAAGAATATACATACTTTGTGGAGTCGCCGAAGTTTCCTTTTCCTTTTAGTAGTTACAATCCAAATGACAAAATGAAATATACCCTTCACCTACGGTCATGGATATAAAAGTACAAAACAGTTAAACAAGTTTCTAGATTTAATGCCACTCTTATCTCATCTAATCTGATTTAGATAATATATATACATATATACATATACATACCTATAAATATGAGGGAAAACCAAAAGCCTATCGATAATTTACGATCAGCTTGGTCGAAAGCTTCGCTAAATTTGGTATACGATGTCTGTTTGAGAATAACTACAGAAAGCTTTGAGAACATGACAAGCAAATTTTAAAAGTTTCGTTACGATTGATCATCCTTTTGAGAAAATATAATGAGATCGCGTTAACCATAAACTTTCTATAGAAAGGAACTAGTTCTTGCCTTGGAAAACCATATTCAGACCGAGTGGTCACATAGGAAATTTCTCACCTAGCTTACGTTTTTGACAGATACAATGATTAGTCATAATGATTAAAGTCATCGTTAACATCAGCGATATAAACATTGACTTCTATCTGACGACGACTAAATACAGACTGTTATTAAGACAAAGCAATAATTCTACTTCTCATCGTCTTGGCTTTCATCTTATAACTAATATCACTTTTAAAAGGTGAGACTGGCGTTTTACAAGGTGACTGGTGAGTGTCATTACCTTTAGCTTCATGTAACAGTATCACTAACTTTCAACACACAAACCTAAATATATTGGTCAACCTTTGCAATTAAAATTTGTGCATAATACGTTTATATGTATCTATATATACAAGAAAGAAAATATATTTACATAAAAAATAAGAAATTTATTTAACAACTTAGAAATTTGCAAATTAAAATTTTCCAAAATTGTTTTCTGATTTCATTTTGCTTGTTTAATTTTTTTTTACCGTATGTGGTTGTTTTATAGGTCACAAAAAATTGCCAATTTATCTCTCATTTTTTACTGCTTTCTCATTTATTAATTCACAATAATTGAAAACTCAATCACAATAATGAAAGTTACCGAGACTGTTACTTGATGCTAATGAAATTCACTATCAGCAATCACCTTGCAAAAGGTTAATATCAATTTTTAAAAACTGATATGATTTACGTTATGACCCCCTTGCTTGCATGAAACCATAGTGACCCTAAAAACTGACATTCACTTTGAAAGTGAGTGTCAAAATTGACCGGTGATCTTTCCTTTGCATTCTTATGCTATTTCTTTTCATTCCTTTGGAAAAGCATACAAGAAAGGCTGTACATTAGGACTAGCCGTGACGCAAACCAAATATCAAGATCATTTAATTTTATGTTTATCCTAGCGATTGTGTTGCAATTTCACTGATGTGTAATAGCAAAAGCAAACGAACTCAAACTTATGTGCGTGCACGATACAATTTTCAACTTGGCAATGGCTTTACAGGGCAGGACCAGATGTCTGCCTCCATCTTTGTGAAGTGGAATAAGAAAGATACTTTTCTAACAGAAAAGGAGTCAGAGTTATTAACAAATTTCGATGAAGGATCTTCTTCTTTTTGGGGTTAAGAAATTTTTAAACATGTCTAAAATCAATAAGAATTGAGGACCAGGATTGCAGATACCTGTTTTGATAAACTTTGATATACTTTGATATTTCAATATTTATTACTGAGAGAAAAGAAAAGCAAATTATTTAAATATATCTAGTAAACATATCGAATTGAAAGCTCGCTTTGCAACGAGGGAATGATAAATGTTTCAAGGGATGTTCTGTTGAACTTAATATTTTCTTTTGCGAATTAATAAAAGAAAGACAGTTATAATATGTTTAAAAAAAATCAATCTACGCACAACAAATATTAGGTTGGGGAAAGGTAAACCATCCAATCTTATAAGAACTTCAGGACTTTATTTAACATTTCGAATTGGAAAATAATGGATTACCTTTTCCCCAAAGTAATGTTACAAGAATTTAGTAGGCTTCGATATTAATTTCTGCGAGCATGAGAATTTGATTCTTTACTTTACTTCACATGCATCTGATACGAACTCATACGGTGATGCTATCGAAATTTACTCGCCTCACGCATGGGTTTCCGTGAATGTAATCTATGGGCAGACTCAACAGTTCAGTTGAAAGTAATCGAATTGAGACCAATTAGTACGAGTACTGAATATAAATATTTAGAAATGTAATACTTATTCAATTCATGTATCGCTTGGAGGGTGATGTAGATTTTTCAAACTTTATTTCTCTTAATTGTAATAAAACTATTTTACTAAAAACTTACTTGTAATTCAAATCAATTAGGTAAAAGAGAGTGCTAGTCCGATTTCAAACGAAGTTGTCTAAAAACTAAGAAACTTCTATCTGCCATAGCTTTTAAGAGAGGATAAGATAATTTCGCACAGATTTGGAATTTGGTCATGTATCTCCCAAAATGGATTTTTGTGTGTTAATATTTCTGCAAAAGAGGGCGCGTAGGAACGGGAAGGAATCCAAACAATTTTGACTTTTGTTTAGTGTATTGGAAGTAAAATTGAATCTGCCAGAAGTACTCTTTAGAATGACTTCTTTTCCGTTGGTCACATTCTATTCGAAT
The DNA here is from genome assembly GCA_000671755.1 of Glossina brevipalpis. Classification (NCBI taxonomy): domain Eukaryota; kingdom Metazoa; phylum Arthropoda; class Insecta; order Diptera; family Glossinidae; genus Glossina; species Glossina brevipalpis. The sequence continues at coordinate 1,791,850 of KK351019.1, forward strand.
GCCAGTCTTCGAAAATTAACGAATTCCTTTCCAACTGTTCTTGATTATTCGAGAAAGGACATGATTACAAGAATTCGCCTCTCTCTCTCCACGGAGACCTTGACATCTAGATTACACTTGATTTTACCACTTTTACTCATCTAATTTGCGGAACTTACTTACAAATTGTTCATATACGCTAACGATTTCTACCTTTATACGCGCTTCTAACTATTATATGAATAGACGCGTATTATTTTTAAATCATATTTTGTAAATTTATTTTCATACGCGTAAATGAACAAAAATATCTTCATTACATGATATTATTGTATATAAAAGGAAAGAGGAGAGTTGATGTTGGTAAATATTTCTTGGTTGTCGTTCTTCTTACTTCAGTGTCCTTTAATTTTAGTTATTTACAGGTAAAATAACGTACAGGAAAGTTCTTCTGAAGATGTTCGCTTTATTGTCTTTCCAACGAAAAATGCCATTTTATGGGCATACATACAACAAGCAGGAACACTTATTGTGCCAGGCCAATTATAATACAAGAAGCACAACTTGTATGTCAGTCTTTGTATTATATCGGGAGAAAATTGCGCATCATCCCGTAACACAATATAATGCGTGGGCGATGCGGTCCCTTGTTTAATTGTCTGCGAGATAAGAAAAAAGTTGTCGGAACCGGTTCGAGTAATTGTTTTATCGACAATAGTGCCAGGCGCTGGACTCTCAAAACCATTTTGGTTCATCGAAAAATAACGGGTATTGGTATGCTTCTTTACCACAATAAAAGTTATTTTGACGACTTGCTCCAATAACTTACGACAGGCTTCTTCTAGTTGTGGAATCTCGTAGTTTTCACAAACTTGCAACTGGCCATCACCAACCCCATCTCTATAAATGATTATGTTGTCAGGAAAGACTTTATTTTCAGACTGGTACGCATTTAATGCTGATATAAGACAACAGCACAATCCGTTTAAAATTTCCGCTTTTTCATTTTGAATTATCGCTTTACTGTACCATTTTGTACAGTTGTTATCTAAAGAAGCCACAAAAGCAGCCACTGAAATCGCCTTTGTAGTCGTTTCGCGGTAAACATCAATTCCACAAATCATTACATTCTGTTTAAATGGAATTTTCAGTGACCATAACGATCCTCCTAATTTGCAATTCATTTGAAGAATAATTTTTTGACTTATTGACTTGCTCTTCAAGAGAGTCCTGGGGTTTATTATCTGTTAGAATGTTAAAACAAGAAAGAAAATTATATTCGGCTGGAATCGAAACTTTTATATCCACCACCGTCAACCAAAAAACAAAAATTGTCGAAGAAAATAAAATTCGATCCTCTACACATTGGGTGGGTTTTGTTCATTTTTATACAAGACGCATGGATATTTTTATTACAGTTTACGAGTAGTGAACAAAAAGCCCGTGCAGAAGAAGTGATATTTTTGTGACTGTGTAGACGTGGCCTATTTTCAACACCAACCTGCGTGCATGAACATCCAATGTTTTTGCTATAATTTTTACGAAAGGCATCACACAGACGGACAGACGAAGAATATATATAGTTTATGCGGTCTCTGAAGCTTCCTTCTGAGTATTGCAAACAAACAAACATACAAATGAATATACCTACGGTGGTGGATATACGAAAACAGATGTGTAATATGAAATAAGTAAATAAGTTGAACATTTTGTGTATTATTAACGGTAAAATTCTTACTTGTGATGGTACTGGAATTTCGTTACAGCAAATTTTTTTAATCGCAGTATACTTGTCGTCTCTGCCATTTGAGCATATGC
>KK351019.1:1796715-1829277 GCA_000671755.1 Glossina brevipalpis
ACCTTCCAACAGTCCAGAAAGGCACATGTAGTAATAATATGATTGAGAACGTGTGTCAAAGAAAATATCACACTAGGAAGCACAAGTTTCAAGAACTTGATGCTAATCTCATCACAGCCAACAGCATTAGATTTGATGCTGTAGACTGCCTTCAACACCTCGTCAACGGATGATGACCTAGATTGAAACATGTCAGTGTAAGGGTGAAGAGATGCACTCATTTCAACAAGGGATCGATTAACAGTCTCCCCACTAAATTGAAGGACGTGCTCATTTAGTACATCAGGCCGGGAATTACATGAAAACTAAATGACAAAATTTGACCGAGTTAATGCACAACAGAGAAATTAAAAAAGGCTAACTGAGAAAATTTTTACTACCAATTATCTTCAGCTAACCGAAAAGTGAATGGTGTTCATAAATTCTTTAAAAAATTGTTATATGTCTTATGAAATGGTTACTCAGTTGCTTCGTTTGACATAGAAATATAGCCGTAGTAAAAGTGTCGAAAAGATGTGATACTGCCGCAGTCGCAGTGTAGGCACAACGACCTAATAACATCGCTGTTAACAACAACAACCACTGTAGAAACAAGAAACTCAACCACAACAGCAGCAGTAACAACAACAACGACAATAGCAATATGAACAAATATATAAATATATATAAAATATGTAAATAATAACAATAATAAAAAATAAAATAATAAAACTATAAAATAATAAAGTAATAAAACTATAAAACAACAAAATAATAAAACGATAAAACGACAAAAAAACGATACGGGATCGAACCATAAAAATGAGACAATAAACAGTGAACAATAAACGGTAAACAATAAATAATAAACAAAATGAATTGTTGAAAAATGTGAAGAGGTAGTTCCGCAATGGACCATCCATTTTGACCGATTCGGGACTCTCATCTATATTGGTATAACACTGCATCTACAGGTTCATTAGGAGAGACGCAAGTGAAATTTGCAATTTCGCGCATCAATTTATGATAAGTTCTTACTTCAACACGCAATCCAGCACAACTCAGGAATCAAACAGAAAAAAATTGATAGAAGCAAAAAAGTCATTAATTTTAATCTAAATTATGTGTTTCCCCGCTAATTCCAACTACAGCTAATACTTTCTGAGCATCTGAACTCTTCTTCACACCTATGCCGCATGTACAGTATACGTATAGTTAAACGAAGCAAATATTAATAGAGTTAAGGTTGGTTTATTTAAGTTTCTTAGTATTATAACCATTGCAATCCATAACGGCTTGCACAATATCTCCCAATTTATTAGAGAATGCTTCAAAAGAGAATTTTTGTTGTACCCGCTTGCGACCCATGGCCCCCATACGCTCACAAAGGGCTTTATTTTGGAACACAACCTTCATTGCTTTAGCAAAAGAGTCTACATTAGGTTCACATAAAAAGCCTGTCGAATCGTGAACTATTGTCTCCGTTGGACCTCCTGAATTAAGAGCTAAGACTGGTTTCGACATATACATTCCTTCCAAAGGCACTATGCCGAAATGTTCATGAATTGGGGTATATAATAAGCATTGAGCGCGGCGTAGAAGTTGAAATTTCTCGTCATCGCTTGATGAACGCAGCAAAATCACATTTTCCGTTAACTCTAACTCCGATATTAGATCACTCAATTCTATAAAATGTTCCACATTTTCATTGACTCTTTCATCATAACCTCCAGTTATAATTAGACGACAACGTTTCCAAAGCTCCAAATCGCTTCCAGATAAAGTCGAAGACAATTTATGAAAAGATTTAAGCGCTAATGAATGATTCTTCTTTCTCTCGAAACGATTAATATCTAAGTACACATAAGAGTCACTTGGCAGATCGAAAGAAAAAACAGCAGAATTTTTTTCCATTTCATCAAAATACTTTGTGTTTAACGACGGATATAATACTTCTGGATTTATATTTATTCGCCGAAAAGTCTCTTGAAATACTCTTAGAGTAAATTTCGAATTCACGAGGACTTTATCCGCCATATTTATGGTGAATTCCTCTATAATATTAATTGGCCAACGGTACAGTCTCTTCAAGTAACCCTCCTTTTTGCTTAACAATTGATCTGGGAAATGGCAATAAAAAATGATTTTCGGTCGTGGCCGGGCAAGCCGTAACACTGGAATGGCAATTGAAATCTGATCACAAAATACAACGTCAACATGTTCCTTTCGAATAATGCACCATGTCGCATATATGGCAGCATATAACATCCGAAAATAAGCACAGAGAGCGTAAAAACGTCCAAATAAACTTCGTGGCAACCAGTCACCCACCACTTGCACACTCAAGTTACCATCAGCCGTTTCTTTAAAGCAATGATTTGTATCATGATGATTAGTGAGAAAGCTAATGTGATGACCACGCTCTTTTAAAGCTATAGCTGCATCAACAACCAGACGTTCTGCTCCTCCTATGCCCAAATCTGGGTGAAGAAATAGCACGCGAACCATCGTCAGCAATGAAAGAAAAAATAGTCTCTGTTATTTTGCTGCTACCCAGAGGTCATATAATTATTTGGGTCATTACAGCGCTCTAGTGCTAATGACTAACTTATCTTTAGATATATATTTTTTATTTTAGTTTTATTTCCACTTGTATCTTTATGCACTCAGATATATATATTTTTTACATTTGCTTCAACTCTTCTTATTTGACCGAAATCATTCTACGGTTAATATTACGAGAATATAGTAAATATGGATATGCACACTCAAACAACTTGCATATGCCGAAAATAGCAACTTTGCTTTTGCATAGAGTTTCTCAGCGGTGCATTATTTATAATGTTTAAAGAAAGCCATTAAAAAAGTTTTGAAATGACTGTCAAAAGTGGCAAAAAAGTATTTTTACTATGCATTTTTTTCATTTTTGCTATAAATTTAATTAAATTTTAGGGTAAATTGCTGTTTCTGAATAAATGTGCGCTACACTTGTGCACAATATTTGCATAAATTTACTAGATCTTTGTGCAACGCTGTAAATTATTGAAAGTAAATATGAACAAATTTTGCTTTCATGAAAAAAAAAGGAAAAATTAGAAAACACGTTATTACACATTCTTTACATTGGAATATAATGATATAATATATGTAATGTGTTTCTATAAATGATATAGCGCGACTGATTTCATTTGCAACAACTCTGAGAGCTACTAAATGGCGTATGCAAAGTAGAAATTAGGGACACCAGTATACTTTTATATAGCGCCTATTTGAAATAAATTGTAGATGTAGTTTGCGAGAGAGGTCGCACAAGCTTCGTTCAATTCTAAATTTTTTTTCAAAATCAGTTTGGTTTTTCTTCAATACAGCTGGACTTGTGCAGTGATATATATTAGAGAATTATTTCACTTGTATTTATTAAAAAACAACACTCATCGTAAATTAGACAAAGGTTGTAATATAGTCGATAGTCAGTTTGATGTCCGTTTTCAGGCGACGTCGAATAGAGACCGATGCTAAAGCATAATGTAAGCCAATTTAACCGGCGAGAGTAGCTTTTGCACTCTCTTGTTACGTCAAATTCGCCGACAGGTTTATTTGTTAATGTAGACTATACGATTTCTTCAAAAGTTGTTCTAGACAACTGCCAACGCTGATGAAATTTAATAAAAATCATATATAGACATATATTTTATATTTAATATGTGGAAATTAATACAATAAATAATTATCGGTTTAAACAAATTTGCATTTACATTTATTGAGCATAATCCAAATTACGACCACAACCTCTTTCATAATTGTATTTGTAGAAAAAACAGCTGTGAATGGGAAAACGCAAACCTAAAAATATTGCTTAATATTTGCAATTGAAATTTTTGCATATTGCAATGCATAATATGTTTATATATATGCATATATATAAGAAATAAAATATATTTATGTATAAAAAATAAGAAATTCATTTAAAAGAGAAGAAATTTGCAAATTAGAATTTTGTAAAATGCTATTCTCATTTCATTTTGCATGCTTAATATTGATTAACATATGTGTTTTGTTTACACAAAACAAACGAATGTCAATTTATCTCTCATTTTTTACGACTCTCTCTCATTATGTTGGAAAATTTCCCGTAACTTAGGGGATAAATACAATACAGCTAAGTCGGTAAAGTAATCGAATACAATACATAAATATGTGCGCCCATATACATAAGACTAAATAGAATATATCTTAATATTCACTTGAGATTTTCAAAATAATTCAAGGGAGAATTGAAAGATGTTGGAATTTTCTAAAAACCTGAATTTTTTGCATTTAGAACTCTTTCTTATGTATTACGAAATACCTAAAGGACATTTGTTTACCAAAATCTGGCATCTCTATGCCACCGCTTATTGTGCTCCGTCATTTTATAGCGTTTTTCAATTTTCGGCACGGAGTTTCGTTTTTTGCCAAAAATTATTTTATTAAAAGAAAGAAATTGTGAAATATTAAACCAGAAATTGTACAAATTGTGTGTTTTTTCCACAACAAAAACCTCTAACGGAACTGTTTCAAAATAAAAAGAAATGCCGACTTCTGAAGTACTAGTAAATAAAGTCATTGTGCATCCTTTGGTACTGCTGTCCGTGGTCGACCATTTCAATCGAATGGGCAAAATAGGTAACCAGAAAAGAGTGGTCGGTGTTTTATTGGGTTGCTGGAGAGCTAAAGGCGTTTTAGACGTGTCCAATAGTTTTGCAGGTTAGTATAAGTAGCGAATTCTATATGACTGTTATTGTTTACTTTTCTATATACAGTTCCTTTTGACGAGGACGACAAAGATAAGTCAGTATGGTTTTTGGATCACGATTATTTGGAAAATATGTACGGAATGTTTAAGAAGGTGAATGCAAGAGAACGTGTCGTTGGTTGGTACCACACTGGTCCCAAATTGCATCAAAATGATATAGCCATTAACGAATTGATCAGACGCTACTGCCCCAATTCAGTTCTAGTAATAATTGATGCGAAACCTAAAGACTTGGGATTGCCTACAGAAGCCTACATAGCTGTGGAAGAGGTGCACGACGATGGATCGCCCACCAGCAAAACTTTTGAACATGTACCCAGTGAAATTGGCGCAGAAGAAGCTGAAGAAGTGGGTGTAGAACATCTACTGAGAGATATTAAAGATACTACAGTTGGTAGCCTATCGCAGAAAATCACCAACCAACTTATGGGTTTAAAAGGCCTTAATGCTCAACTAAGTGACATTAAAAACTATCTACAGCGTGTGGGCGATGGTAAAATGCCAATTAATTATCAAATCGTTTATCAGTTGCAAGACATTTTTAACCTGCTGCCTGATATCACTAGTGATCAATTTACTGAAACTATGTATGTTAAGACTAATGACCAAATGTTGGTTGTGTATTTAGCGTCAATGGTCCGTTCGATAATTGCTTTGCATAATTTAATCAATAATAAGCTGACCAATAGGGATGCTGAAGAAGGTAAAGGAAAGACGGAAGAGAAAAGCAAAGATAACAAAGACAAGGAAAACAAGGAGACTAAGGAAAAGAAAAGTGATGAGAAATCGGATAAAAGCAAGGATGAAGCGGTTGGCAAAAGCGGTAAAAAATAGGAACGAAGGAAAAAGAAAAAGAAGCCTCGTCGTAAAAAAAAACAGCATGAGTGAATTACACTTGGTGGAAAAAAGCGGGTTCTTTTACAAACTTTCAGTAACCGCTGCTGCAACTGACATTTTCTTCTTACATAAGTTTACTATTTTCACATTAACTCTTAAGAGAATAAAGATATATCTCTATACCAACTTTATCCCCAATCAAAGCATGAAAAAATCGAATTGCTTTATAATAATTTAAATGAAACAAAAAAGAATAATATTTGTTATTAAAGTTAAAAAAAAAAAAAAACTGAATAATTTCCCGAGAAAATATTCACTTCGTCACAAAAAATTATGTATTCTGTCGTAAATTTAACAAAACAAAATGAAATAATTGAAAGCTTAAAGAAAAAATAATAATTAGGCTCGATGTTTGTAATGTATGGGCATTTATTGGTATAATTAAATCATCGGTATAATTAGAAAACACACTAAAAAAAACTGTTATGTTTTAATACAAAGGATTCAAAAGAGACAATGAATTTAGTCGAAAATGGAGAGCTGGTAGTTTATGTTCCACTTACAACTAAGAGAAAGCAACTTTGAAAAATAAATTTTTCTAGTTTTTTTTTTTTTTTTACTATGATAAAAAGCAAGAACACTAAGGTTTGCACCCACGTTTGTTGGGTGGATAGTTGGGAAAGTTGATTTATATGTGTAAAAAAAAATTTATGGACATAAGACTTTATCTAATCTCGAAAATTAGTGCCCATGTTACTTGGCTCTTCGCAGGTGGGAACCGTTAATCCTGGTTTATATGGGGAGTCATTAAAAAAGGTCGTCATTTGTTAGGAGCTCAAACATTCATCTCAACGATATAAAAAATGGTTTCATAATGCTCATGACGACGCTACACATATTGCTTCGATTTTTGGCCAATACACTGACGATGGGAAGATTCCTAACCGATTGATGGTAGCCAAGTTTTCCATTATCCATTATTTACCCATTATCGACATCCAAGTGGCATAGATTTTTGATTAGCTGCAAATTTCAAATCAAAATAAAGTTCTTTTGTCCTTTCTATTGTTGGTAAAGTATATAAAAAGAATTTATACGGGACGAAGTTGGACGAAGCGTTTTACAGCTCGTCTAATATTGATTCGTTTATTAATTAGTTCAACTATTTGTTCACTTGCTAGTTTGCTAACCCGTAGATTATTTCGTTTGTAGATCCTTCTACTTGCAGATATGACCTGAACATTTCTGTATGTCACTATGATAAGCATAGTAAATATATAAAATGTATATGTATATATAAAATGACTAAATTTATATAAATGTAAATATATAATGTATAGTTTGAGAAGTAATTATAAAGAAATGGACATATAAATATTAACAAACAGTATATTAAAAGTAACAATAAAAATATAAATATTATATTAAATACGCATTTTGATTAAAAAAATTGTTTTCCTAATCTGCATAAATTATTAAGATTTTATGGCACAGTTGAAAATCCTTATTAAATTTTATTTTTCTATTAACTGCCCCATAAATTGGAAATTACTTTTAAATAAAACAATTTGAAAAATAACTTTTGAATTGAATTGATTAATAAATCGTCTTTATTACTAGTGTTTTATTTTTTTGGAACGTATAAATCAATATTAACATAAATCAAAATTACATATAATGCATACAATAATTAAAATTATATAATAAGATACACACATTTAAATAAATAGCTTTTTTTTTTTTGAACAAAAGCAAGGGTTAAGAGAAAAAAAATTCAAGAATCAGTCCAATATTGCGCACATCACTTTGATATCGTAGTTTGTGTGTTAAGACAAATATTGATTTTTGTGGTATAACGATTCACAGTACGTTAAATATTTTAGAGATGTGGCAACATTGGTTAAAAGTATATGTAGTTCAACAGTTATCGCCAAAACTGTTGTGAGTATAATATAAATACGACTAAGATAATATAACTTTAAGTATAATTATAAATAATATTAAAAATCCACTCGCTTGTTTCTTTATAACCATACTCAACACTGTTTGGTTAATTAGTATTCATACAAAAAGCTATACATTCATAGAGAAATTTACTTACCACACTCACTGAAAGTCGTAAGTGGTCAATTGGAAGATCGAGAGTTGCAATCAATCAAAGCTAATGACGGCAACCTAGAAATATCTTAAACAAAATTGCCCGAAACTGTTTCTGTATTCTTTTGCTATTACACTACTGAGTTTTTTTTCTTGAAAAATAAGAAAAGGAAATGAGACGAATATTCGATATTTTTCTATTCGTCTCGTTGATCTGTATGAATGGTTTCTGTGTTCCTTCATATTTTGTTCTTGACGCTAACACCACAATTTAGATATGAAAACTCCAAAACTCTATCGCTGCTATGACAGCGACAAATATTATATCTTTCCCGACTACAACATTTTAATTTATTGTGTAAATTTGTTCAAAAAAATATCTCAATTTCACTTAAGTAAATCGCATAAAATTGATTATTTTTTTTATTTATAAAAAGTCATTCTCTTGACTACTACAAGCTAAACCGTAGCACACATAAAGTAGTTTATTTTTCTTAAATCATAATTAGATTGAGATTATTTTTTATCTTAACTGAATCAAGTCTATCGTTTCAAGGGTAAAGCAACAGAATGGACAATAGAATCCAGATACGATGTAATCAATACCTATAGTCGACGCGATTCCACATAAAATCGCCTTAGAAAATTCTTATAGTTGACGAGAGTTAATATGATCATCTTTGTCGATGCCTACGCTTGATAAAAATCAGTAAACTTGACTTAATAAAAATCTGTCGTTTAAAAAATCTGTAAAATCTACTTAATCTCTACTGTCGGCTATGATCGATAACTTTGATATAAAAGATATCTACTGTCAATAAGAATCAATAAAATCATTTTAATAAAATTCTATATTCAATGAGGAGCGGCAAAATCGTCTTATTAAACTTCAATTTTGAAAAACACAATTTTATTTTCCAGAATTTAAACGGCTTCAAAAGGAACCCTCCTACACTTTCTCTGGCGGAGTAATGATAAAATGAGAAGTAGATTTAAATGTACATTTAATATATTTTTCATTTATATTTTTATATTAATTTTTTTAAATAAATTTATTGATATAATTCCAAGTAATTCTGTCTGTAAGATATTGGATTAAAAATACAATAATTAATTAAAGAAAAAAAATAATTTATAATTCATTTTTAATTTTTAATTGTTAGCGAATTCTATTTATTATACCTATAAGTACATACGCATATATTAACATATATTTACATTAATTTATTACTAAGTTAACTAAAATCTGTATTGTCGTTGTTGTTATTGTAAAAGACAATAAGTTTTATCTTTTTATTTTTTTTGTTTTTTTTTTTTTTTTTACATTTGTTTTAACGGTAATAATAAAAAGATAAAAAGTTGTTTAAATGTACAGTGGAAAGCAAAAAAAAAAAAAAAAAAAAAAGACATAAAAATGACTAAACGTGATTTGAGGTGTTGTTGCATTATATTCCTGTGACACAAAGTAATTAAAAATTTTGTGAACGCATCTCTCTCGCTTAATGAAATCGATACAACCAGAATATTTATATCGATATTATATAACTACACATATACATATATACATGATAAGAACTCCTATTACATTATTATGAATGCAAATGAATGAATCTATTATTGTTCCCGACTATATTCAATGAGATATGATGAGGGAAGGAATTTGCAATAAATATTGGAAAAAAATTTAAAGCTAAAATATTCATTTGAATTTTCACGCAGGATTCGGTCTCTTTATTTGCAATTGTATTGGTTTGTTTATATGCATTATTAAATAATTTACGAAAGAGTTTAATTTGAATTTGAAACAACTTAATCAATGACACTATAAAGTCGTTAAGAGTTAACTTATGTTGATAGATACCAAAAATGGATAAATAAAAATTGTTTCGCCTTCACCTAATTTCAGACTGTCCGTGTAACTGTTTATGAATCGGAAATTGTTAGTTAAAAGATCACTTTAATATTCTGTCTGTGGTTATAAGCATGGACAAGTAAGGAATGTAAAGAAAGAGCAGTGAGCCTTAAAGCGAATCTGATTTACTTTCTATGATTTATTTGTGACATCATTTTTAATCAAATAAGAAATATATATATATCCCTTTCGGCAAATTTATTTATATAATATTTGTACATTTATATTTATATGCATATATATGTAAAATATTTTATTGCACATTGCGGACTTATTTATAGAAGTGTCACTAAAGTGTTTGACGGTCCGCATAAATATTTGACAGACAGATTATTGTCTGCTGTGAACTATCAGTTATGGTTTCCTGGCGATTGTGTTAGGATCACACCAATTGCTCTGCGTTCTTAATAAGATCTTTTTTCGTCTTTTCGTCGTAAACTTTCCAACAACTGAAGAACGGACGGACTGAACTGATTCAATACCTTATACGGTATACGTCGTTTCTTATGCCAATTTTGGATATTAAAAGTAAAGAAAAACAAAACTAAATGCGACTAATTTTTTTTTTCTGATTTTCGGGACATAAAATTATGTTATTTCTGTTCTGACTAACTTTGTTATGAAATTCTGTTAGTCCATCCTTTGATCACCTCGTGATAATGCCCCCCATATATATGTCTGTCCGTGAACAATCCACTTTGCATTCATTTATTTCAGAATTTTTCATAGTATTTATGGCAACATATACACACAATTCTCACAGCAATTCGTTATGATTAATTGTGTTTTGTTTTTATTCGGTTAGATGCAAATACATACATACATACATACATATCTAGAAGAAAACTTATTGGTTGGTTGGTTGATTGGTTGTGTGTTGCGAATGACTAATTTAACTAATTGCGCGCATTTATGCTTTATCATCTATTAATTATGTTTTCTAATGTTTGGGATCTTTATTGTAATCAACATAAACTCGTACTACCTCACCGGAATATTTACGTTGTGAGGGCATAAAATAAAAGTCTGGTGTATCGGCTCCACCATTTGATACCAAACGTGGATCCTCTATAGATCTGTCACGATAATAGCGCCGCTCATCGTTGCCGCTCATCATCCGCTGAGCACTACGATCACGTCGATCTTGTGTATAAAAACCAGATGGTTGCATATTCGTATGTTGTTGATGCTGTTGACGTGGTAAAGAATAGGCTCGATCCGCATATGTCATGCGTTGTGGACTTACCGAAGTTTGAATCGGTTCTGTACGCTCATAACGATCCTGATGATGATTAGTGATGTTGCCACGATTATTAGCATTTTCATGGGCACTGTTACGTTGCGGACGATAATTCAATTGGGTGGTGGTGGTGGTGGTGGTGGTGGTGTTGGTAGTATTGGCGGCATTATTTCGTGCATAATTTCCATTTCCATTGGAATTTTCATAATACAATTGTGACTTATTTGTCGGCGAATGTGACATTTGTAACGTAGTTTGTTGACTATGATTTGATGAACGTTGACGGGATTTTTCTTTACTTGTTGCAGTTACATTAGCAGATGCAGTTTTCTCTTCGGTTTCACCATACGGATCAAACGCATAATTTGTATTCGATGTAAATTCTTTCCAAGGTGAATTCTGTATTAGATTTTCCTGTAAAATATTTTTTTAAAAAAAATTTTAGATTAAAAGTTTAATTAACTTTTGCTTATGTGCTGTTTAAATCCTTAATCAGTCAGCATTTTTATAAGGCTTTCATCAATAATGTTTATAAAAAAAAAAAAAGAAAAAAAAAACAATTTCGAAAATATCAAATTATTATCAATCAATCATGGCAGATATTTTGTTTAAGCATTGTACATATATATATATACATAGTTTTCAAATTTGTAACGCTGTGTCAGTCAAACACAGATTTATGCTATTTTGCCTTAAATTATATATTTTTAGTTAATTTCTCATTAATTTAATGTTAATCATGATGTATTTATGAACAACTTTTCCAAGAATATTAGAAATAAACTAAACCCGCACCATTTTAATAAATAAATTTAAAAAAAAAAAAAAAAAAAAAAAAAAAAAAAAAATACTTGAAATTCTACTTAACTGTTATAACTACATTTCTACATCAATAATTATATTATCATATAACGTATACAGGGTGTTTTCTATACTAAATTATAAAATATATTTGAATTTATGTTAGCAGCAGTAGTAGTGCAACCTCCAAAGGAAAGGAATGTCTGGCCTTAACCTTTTCACGAACACGTTTCAATTTTTTCTAGCTCTAGCTTAACACTTTAGACCGTTTCTAATACGTTTTCTTTAGGGATATTAGCAGAAAAGTTATAGAAATTACACTCATTGTAAAGGCATTCATTCGGTAGTGAATATAAAAACTAATGGAATGGAAATACTATAGTGTCTTTCAGTTCGCAAATTCTGATTGAGAATAGATATTTAATTATTTTTAAGCAATTGAAAGTTCTCTTAGTTCTTAGTTCTCTTAGTCATGTCTTCTTGTTTCTTTCTTCAAATTTCAAATTTGAATTTAATAAAAATTGTTAAATTGTTGTTCGAAGGAATCGAATTATTTTTCAAAAGACTTTTTTTTTTAAAAAAAACTTAACAATAATTGTTTCTATACATTTGACGATAATGGATTCCTTAGCCCATATGTCCACTTAGAGTGTCTTAGGTAGATAAGGTACACATGTAGTTTATAGGCTTTCCATAGGTCATGTGATAGATAAAAAGACGAATGACGAACGGTGCTTCAAAGACGAATATAAGTTTCTTCTCTTCGTAATGAATGTTAATATATTTAAAGAATATTTTGATATTTATTTTCATAAAAATTTTGCAAGATTTTTGTTTTTTTTTACTACATTTATTATTAGTAATAAATAGCAGCAACTATAGCGTCGTATTAACAACAAATAAATCAAAATTAGTTGAGCAAAATAGCATAAAATAAATGCTGACTGATTTTAAGATCAACAAAGGGAAAAACATTCACGTTTAGAATTATAGGAAGCTGTATACGCGAGCCGCTTTATTTTAAAAAAATTTACACCATTTTTCAAAAATATAAACGGATACGTGTATACTTAAAAGATGATAAAGAGAAAGAAGAAGAAGAAGAAGAAAAAAAACAAAGTGATATGGAGAAGATGAAGAGGCAGAAAGAGAGACAGAGAGAGAGTGAGTCAGGCAATGCAGGGTATTTAGGGGGTAACTGATGGTTAATATTTTGCCATACATTTAATGCATACACATATACATACGTGAGTTATTAATGAGATATTATAGTAGTCAGTCACGTTAGAAGGAAAAATGAAGTATTTTCGTTTTTTAATTTATTTATTTACCGATGTAACAAAACAACAACTGAACATTTATTTAATGATTTCTTTTCTTTCTTTTTTTAATTAGCTTCTGGTGTTTTTTTTTTTTTTTTTTTTTTTTTTTTTTTTGGTTTGTTTTATTAGTTAACTATGTTGGTTTTGTTGGAAAGGAAGTCGGTGTGTGAAGTGAACACGTTTTGGAAATGATCATATAAAAAAGTATTTGTTTTTATAGATCACTAGAGGGTTGGTAGTAGCGCTGTTGTTGCCTTTGTTGATATATCCGCCATTCATCGGGTATTACGTAAATCAGCTTTAAAAAGTTTTTGAATAATATTAATAACGATGCCGAAGTTATAATTAAGGTTTTATGTGCGATCTTTTTGTTTTTTTTTTTTTTATGTATAAAATATATGTTTGCCAAGGTAGTGTATAATTTTTAAAAAAGATAACAAAATAATAATCTTGCGTAGCGAGACAAATCTTAATAATAATAATTACCTTATTGGATCGATTCTTTTTCGATGTTTTACAAATGGTGAAAATTGCTTGAATCAACGCTATGAATACTAGAGCTGCAATCAAGCCTAAGACTATGTATAGACGTACTTCGGATAATTCAAAAAATGAAAGTTTTGTTTCCTCTGAAATTTTAATTGGTTTATCTGAAATGAAAAGGTTTGAATTTAAAATAAATTGTTAGAGATAAATTTGTAACAAAAAAATTATTCTCTTACATTCCAAGACTTCAAAATCTAAGTACTGCGGTTCGACGGTTAAAGATCCTACTTTGCCGGTAGCAATTTGATCGATTAAAGCATTTTTAATGATGTCACCATTTTTCAACATTTTCTCAGGTTGATTATCTTCTTCCACAGTATTGGTATTAAGGTCATAACTTTTCTCGTAATCGTTTTTATCGAATAAAGTATGCAATCTAGCAATCATAGTAGTCCCATCTCTGCAACCATAAAACACTTTTCAGTTAAAGGAAATATTGATTCATTCACTAAGAAATTTCATTTATTAAGAGAAGATTATAAGCAATGATGTATTTGTATCACTAACAACGACGTGCACAATCTAATTGAACTGAATTTTACGATATAGGAACAAAGCATAGATACAGTTGTGATTTATAAATTATAAAAGGTCTTAATTTCCATTTTAAATCTACTCGGCCTGGCAATTGTGTGGATATTGAGTGATGATAACGAGTCCTATAACATTACAGCGTTGACAAAAAATAATCTCAATGATCTTACGTACTTATGATCCATACAGGATTAAATTCATTATCCGATCAAATTTTGCGAACTAAATTTTCTCATCTAAACATCTGGCGGTACAGTTATGGAGGAACTTGTGAAAATAAAACAATTTTCTGATGAGTGTGTTAATGTAGAATTGGAAGGTTAGAATTCAAAATCTTTAGCGAAAGCTGCGATATTATATTTTCGTTTATTTAAGACTAATCGAATCGAAACCAGAGCGAATCGTTTTTTCGACACGAAATTTATACGCCGCCAGGTAAAAGTGGAAGAAGTAGCGTCTAGGGAGAGAGTTTAACTTACATAAAATGTTATCTAAGATTTTCTTTTTGTCAAATCTTATTAACAACACAAGCAGTAGCAGTGAACCGCGTAGTTTTAAAAATATTTACTTTCAAATTCTTTTAACTATAGAAGATGTGAAGCGATTATTTCCTTCTACGCATAGATTTTTTTAGAATTTTTTATTCTATAATTCTTCTTACTTTTCGAAGCCGATTATTTCCGTTTTATAATAACCGGCAATATTGTTGAGTACACCGTTAAAGGAGTCGGAAATGGTAGCTGCCAAATTATTAAACTCTACTGTGCCTGGTTTAGGAGCAGCGAAAGATTCTGCCAAATTCATAAGTTTAACGGCAACTGAATAAACCAAACGATTTGGTGCCGGCGTTGTTGGTGCGTTTATTATATTTTCCAGTTCTATAGAGAAATATAAAAAAATATATTATTAATTTATAAACTTTTCCTAGTCTTATCGCAATATGATATAAAAAAATTTACGTTTATATATATATATATATATATATATATTTATAGTAAATTGAAAAGTTTGTAGAACGAAATATGTAAATATTATATTTTAATAAATAAATAATCTTAATAAATTTTTCCTGGAGTTTCTGCAATTTATTTAGTCCATTTCTGAAATAATTTTCTTCATTATACTTTACGAGTCTTATTCATTTATTTCAATTTCAATGATGAACAATGTTTTGGCGAAGTTCGAAATCGTTTTGACTAAAGAAATTAAGGAATAATATTGAGACTCTCTGTTGTATGGTTTCAAAACTGAATGTTGTATTTCAGCTCTGAGATTTATATTCCATGATAACTGCTGCCTCACGTTATTGTTGAAATTATCAACTGGGCGAAGTTTTGTAGTTCTTTGACGGCTCTATAAGCTGCTCTATGAACTTTTCAACTTATCCGAAATATTCTTAGTCAGTGCAATACGAAGTTGGTTCAGTTTATTCTTTTTCTTTTTTTTTTTTTGCTTCTTAAATTCGTTTCGGCATTGGACGGAAAACTTCGTGGAATTCAAGCAGTTACAACTTTTGTACTTTCGTACTTTTTTGCTTACAGTTAATTGCTTACCTTTCCCGCATGATTTAATGCAAACACGGTTAGGTGAAATAGAAGGTACACGTTCATGTTTGCGTATTTTCTTATTTACTGCATTAAAGGCACCTCCCAAGACAGGGAAGAATAGATACAAACAATGTTCGTCCGTGAATGATAAATCCTAGTAAATTGGATACTAAGTTGAATACATAGGAATTGAATGTTATCAATTGATTAGAATACCTGTTCGTCATTGCTGATGCGTTTTCTGGTGAACTCCAATATTGTTACACCTTTTTCAATACGTCCCGAGGCATTCGATATATCTTGGCGATCATCCAGTTTAGGCGAAGAATAACCATTTATCCAAGTATCCATAAGGAATGGTCGTCCGTTACGATCAACCCAACCAATGATTGAATCCGTTTGAGACATTTTCTCATCATTACTAAATCCTATACCAGTCCAAGTTTGGGTATTACTTGTTTCAATGTGCCAGAATATTTCATCACCTCTACCAACCGTCTCCCATGAAGCATAATATTCACAACTATGATTTTCTGGTTTACAATCCGGAGGATATTTCCAATTGCCGTAACAATCATTATTTAAAACATTTGTGTGTTCACTTTGATCTTCTAGTGACTTCTCTTTTTCTATCGGTAAATGATTCATTTGTAACAGATCGCTATTTTATAAATTAATCACTTTTTTAGCTTACCAAAGAAATTGATTTGGATAACACCGCGTTGCATTCTATGTCCATGATATTTTAATTCATCTGGTTGATAAAACTCTTTAACTGAAGCCGTTTCCGTTTCAATACCTGATTCCGGTACATGTACGTAGCGGCCTAATTCTTGACCTTTCGCCCATATGACATGCGTTAGCTGATCGTCTAACGTGTGATCAGTAGATTCTGTTGCAACCAGTTTTTTTCGAAATATAATCGTTGTAACTCCATCCATTTCATATCCCGTAGCCAAAGTTAAATCATCTTTGCCACCATAGAATTCATCATGACGAGGAGTCGACCGATCACGTGTATAATAATCACCGATACGACTAGCCATACCGCGAGCTGAGCCTATGATAATGTCTGTACAATCCATGGGATTAAAATCATGACGAGGGATATATGAACCTGTGAGAATAAAATAGAAGCGACTAAGGGTCAAATTTATTTTCTTTATATAAAAGCTAAAGTAATTTACTCGAATCTTGGGTTGGACGTTGATGATCATTACTATGTGACGTTGACTTAGATCCTGGTTCTGGTTTTGGCTCTGGTTCAGATTTAGGTTCCGGCTCGGATTTAGGTTCCGGTTCAGACTTAGGTTCCGGCTCAGATGTAGGTTCCGGTTCAGATTTAGGTTCCGGTTCGGATGTAGGTTCTGGCTCGGATTTAGGTTCCGGCTCGGATTTAGGTTCTGGCTCAGATTTAGGTTCTGGCTCAGATTTAGGTTCCGGCTCAGATTTAGGTTCGGGTTCTGATGTAGGCTCTGGCTCCGCTTGTGGCTCTATGTTTGACTTAGTATGATGATGTTGCCAATAATTTATGGACTCCGTTGTAACTAAATATTATAATTATTCAAATTGTTCTCTATGGAAACGAATGGTTAAATGTTATTATCTTTACCTTGGGCATCGCGACGTCTACGTCCTGATGATGTGCTTACACGGTATGATACGCTAGTGGCTATTGAACTTACATCCCCTGTAGGATAATTTTCTTCATTTTCAACAAGTCGTTTATATTTGCTCGGCTCAGATGATGGTTCCGGTTCCGATTTCGGATTAGGTTCAGATGTTGGTTCTGGCTCAGCGGTGGAATGTCGGGGATCCGCTGCTGGTTCGGGAACTGGCTCCGCTGCTGATTCTGGTTCTGCTGTTGGTTCCGTTTCTGTTTCTGTTGTTGATTGGCTGTTCCCACTGTTTAAGTCCTGAATCAAAGGAAAACTTTTACATTTCTTTGTCATAGTTAATGGTCTCCATCCCATAGCAACCCAAGTGGTACTGTTAACTTTCAGAATAACTTCAATTTCTTGTTGAGTTTCCAGTAATCTCCAATACATCATATAATCCGGCGATAGTTCTTTCATCGCATAGGCGGACAAATCAATATCAGTATTCTTATATGGTGATCGCTTATTGCAACCCCGTCCGTACCAACCGAATTTACAATAACATTGCTTACGCGGCAATGCAGTACCTTGTAAATCTATACATATTCCTTGACTGCCACAATCTTGATTATTGGAACACTCATCCTTGTATTGACACTGGGGACCGTAATAATTTTTTTCGCATTTGCAACGCGAAGGAAAATACTTTCCATTTCCCGAGCAAGTCTCTTTAAACTCCTTACGTTTTTTAACATCGATATCCGCACACGACCAAAAACGATAATCACTAGACCATTCGTCGGCTTGTCGTAGCAAACGCAGCGTACAATTATGACATTCGAATTCGCTCGGAATACTGACTTCGTAAGATTGGGCACTAAACGAAAGAAAAAAAAACATAGAAACCATAGTCTAGTTCCTTTACTGTGTGGTTTAATTTAAACATACGTAACATCGGTGCGAATAAATTCTGAACCATTTACTTGTGGGGTTAAATCGACCAGGGGACGGTCCAGATTATCCAGAAGCTGTAGACGAAAACCGCCCTGAAATAAACAAAAAAAAAAATGAAAAGGAAAATTATATCGTTTATATTGTTACTTCTCTTCAAGGAAAGATAAAAGTAATTATAAGGGAGCAGTTAATATCGAATGTTTTTTACACAAAACCAGTTATAGGCAGCAGCATATTAAACCCAGATCGGAGAAACAACTCGTCTTCTGAACATTTTCACAAGATGGCAAACTTTTTGGTGTCGCAATGAGAATGAAAATACTACTATGATAATACTATCGACTATCGCGAATAGGAATGGCAATATTTAGTGGACAAATGTGGAGTGAATACACGGTAGAGTAGCACATTGCTTTAAATGGTTTCTTGAGCGTTATTAATCTGAAATTTGTATTATTATTATCTAATGCTCAGTTCAATTGCATGGATTGTTATCGGTAACATTCGTTAATGATAACTTCCTTTCATGTTTCGTCTCTAATCATTCTATTCGTAGAAGTGTGAGTGTGACAATTGTTCTACTTGGACTGACTGCAGTTTGTTGTGCCTCGGATAGTCTTAAAGCTTGTTTTTCCGTTGTAGCAGCGACTCGATGTGCATAATCGCGCGTTTCAATATTTCTCACAATATTTTAATGCGCTTTGTTGTGAGCTTTAGCGCTTCATCTTTGGTAGTGTTAAATCGAAAGATAGTACGTCGAGATGTCCAATAGAATATAGTACTAGTTACGCCATCTTTTTAAGTCTTTTTAAAAATAATATGCACCTCTTTGCACAGCCGTTGACAAATGAATATCACAAGTAAATGCAAAGATTTATTGCAAGGTTTATGAAAGAGAGATGCAAAAAGTTTTTTTTTATTTTAAAAATATTTTTAAAATAATATTAAATAATATTAAAATATATATAATGAACAGGAAATATACTACCGACGTAACTAGTAAGAATTAGATTAGTAAGAACGATAAGCAGAAGTGAAGTTCTTTTTTATCAAAATTGTAATCTTTTAATTATTCTCATGATTAAGTGTAATGATGCTATTTATTTGGTCACGGCTGTATATGATGGTAGGTAAGCATATACATTTCGTGTTCCATTGCGATTGAAAAAAACCAAGTTCACTAAAGATGCAGGAGATTGCTTAAACCATTATCAGTTGCGTCAATGCGAATTTAGAATAAAATTATTTTTTTATCTTTTAACTAAATCGGATCCAAACTAACATATAAGTGATAAGTCAGTCAGTGCATAAACAATGGCTATGCATGTCTTCATAGTGTATTTACTTCTACGTTATAGTAGATGAGAATATTTTCTCGCCATATTAACGCCATGAATTGTTTGCTTACAATTGTTTCTTGTGTTGCTGCTGCTGACTGACATACAATAAATTATAAGCACAACACAACACACAATACAACAGCATAAATGAATTTATTCATTTGTATACGTAATAATAATGAATACACATTCACCCACTTACTAACACATTAAAAGATCACTTAATTGTATATTTACATGATGACGGGAAAGAAGACGATGGCGGCGGTAAGTATTAATGAATGTGAACAACTATTATAGTTGTTTGCACCATAGTCAGAGGCATGAAGTTCGTTATAAATTTCAACACATTTAAACCTTATGTCATGGTATGCTTTTTTTTATTGTTGAACAACATTTTCGCCTTTCCAAGACTTTTAAACAACCACATATACACATAGATTTTGTGCATTCTTGACTTCTGTTTAAGCACCGCTTATAAGATAGATAGATGAGTGAGTGAGTGAGTGTGTGTATTCTTAATTCCTATCTAAACAACCCATAGTTAATTACGTGTTAAGGTTATGTGTTTACCTATGGAATCACATGCTTACAAGTTAATTGATGGGCAACTGTAGATTAGTTGCTCATATTTCAGAATTTAAAGATAAAAATAATTATTTTTTTTCACATTATTTATTAGTGGGTGTGTTTGCTTTTTAACTCTTCATTTGCATATAGAGTATCGATCATTGGAACACATTCTAATGGTAGGCATAATTAAATCAGTAAGGAGATATGTCTTCATATTACAATCATTTATAATAATTGCAATAATTCCGTGATCCCTACATATCTAGGAAAGAAGTAGAATTAATTACTCGTAATTTTTTTGTGGCTTTTTTATCAAATGAAAACAGTTCAATATATAATGTGCTTCGGCCAAATTAATTGACACTTACCGGAAGCTTGTGTACAATTTCCGATTGCACGATAGAATCAAGATCTACTTACTCGACAGATCGGTTGTATGTGGAAAGTATTTGAAAGCATATTTTAATACGATTTGGAGAAACCATTTTTAAACTTTTCGCCTGATTTACATATATATCTCCTTAGTTCTATTTCTAGAATTATCGAGTAAGCCAAGTCGACTCATTTCAATTTTTCAATTTCAAAAGAATCCTTATTAAGCAAGTAATGTTTTAAAATTTGTTAATGACTTTTAGTTAAGCAATCGCTGATATATTAATATTTCTATTGAAGTGAGTCTTCTTCTTCTTCTTAAAGTATTCAGCAAATAACAAAAGATAACGAACATGAAATACTTTCTCTGAGCCTTAATAAAGTCAACGGTTAGTTTAGTTTGTTTGTTATTTCTTCTTCTTCTTTTTTTAAGTAAGTCAAATTGAGTCTCCATTTAGGTAGGCTTGCTAAACAGATGCAGAAATAAAGAGAGGAAACTGAAATTTCAGAAACATATTTTTTTTCAGGGATTAAGAAAATAGGATTAAAAAACTAGTACGATTTGCTTTTAGACATATCCATAAACGATAAGAAATTGAAGTGATTTGTAACTTATGATCTCGTGGAGAAATTTTCATATACTAATTAGTTAGATATTCGTCAGGATCATTTACGCAAAAATGGCTCCGATCAGCTTATTATGTCAATCAGGGTTAACGCGGTTATTATCACTTTAATGCTTTACATGTGTATCTCTTTACAATGAATGGTTTTTTAATGTCATATTCTAAGCAATTAAAAAATTACTTTAAGCAAATATAAGAGATGATCCCACTTAACTCAAAATATGTGTATGGAATTGAGTAAACTATTAAATATGTGTGAATGCCGTTCAAACATAAGTGTAAATGATGATGATTTAGATTCTAACTTCTTCTTCCAATTTGGACAACACTGACTAAGTGTGCGGATGAAATTGATCTCTCTATTCCATTATATGCTTGTGTACAGTGTAAAGGAAGCATTTTATATTATCTGGAACTTGATAGTAACGATGATATGAACTTTACAAAAATTATATTAAAAGTTTATCCTAATATAAATACAAGGAAATTTTTATTTTAATTACAGGAAAAAGAAGAAGAAGAAGTTTTTGTGAATTACTGTAACAGTAGAAAACGTTATACACTCGATCGAATCATTGAATTACTCCTTGAAAAGATTAAAAAAATTGTTTTGGTTCTATGAAAGGTCGTGACGAGTGTCTGGCTAAGAGTTTGCCAAATAATTTTTACACATATAATAAAAAATAGTCGGTTTCTTTCGAGATTGCTTCAACTTCATATTCGGTATCAGTAGGCAGATCATACTCATCATTCAGCGTTGTTTGTTAACGTATGTTAACTTCCAAATTTCAGCTACATGTCTCCATTTTTCCAACAGTGACAATAGCAAAACAAAAAAAAAAGAAAAGAAGAAAGAAGAAGAAGGAGAAGAAGGAGAAGGAGAGGGTATAAGCAAAATATCGTTCGTCCTTTCACACAGGACGGACAGGAATGAACTGGTTGTTTAATTTAATTATTTTGAAAGTATCATTTTCAGAAAAAGAAAAATAGTCAAATTTTCGTGGTAATGAACCGATTTAGATGATTGTAAAATTCGTTGAGAGCATTAAAAGCAATTGTAAACAAAATTTTATTTCTTCGAACGAAATCGTAAATTCAACGAACAATCAAATAATAGGCAAATAAACGTATCTAAATCTGGTTTTGTTATCGTATTGATCGAACATAGACTTTATTGAATCTCTCTGCTGCACAAATATAATTATTTTATTTGTGCTTACTCAACAATAAACATAAAATAATCCTAGAGTAACATTTTATTAATTTAATTATAATTCGGAAAAAATATGTTTTCTCAGCATTCCTAATACCTCGATATTCGAATATGCATATGTATTGGAATATCATTAACAACATTAATGATTGTCGTTCTTTATTATTATGTTTTAATTATTTTGTGCTTTTGGCCAATTTATTGTCGATTGGTGTTTAAGCATACATTTCCTATGGCTGCTGTGTTCTGGTTTAATTCGGTTTAATTGAATTTACTTTTTCTTTTATATTGTTATCTTACATTTCTTAAAGTATCTTTGAAGAGTTATGGAAAAATCTGAAGCTAAATTTGCAGGTACATCGAAAAATCAATTGATAGTTAATCACTTAAAATTGACAATCAAAAGGTTCATTATTTCTTATTATTAATTGTTAATTAAATACTTAAAAATCTTCAAAATTCATACAATTTAAATCTAATCTTTAAATAATTAGGAAAGCTTTTGTTCATTAGGTATTTCTTTAGTTAATTATAGGTAATTACTCATCATAAAGGTAAGTGTACGCGGAGATAATGGGCTATAAATTGGTAAAAGGCGAAGACTACGAGCGAGCACTAGCTGTTTAAGTAGGCTACGAAAAGAAATAAATTAATTCTTTTAAAAAAAACATCTATTCTTCTTCTATTCTTCTTCTATATATTTCTGAATATTCTTGAAGCTGATCTAAGATGACACTAAAGTAGGTGTAAATTTTGGCGTCGCTTTTCTTGAACATTTGTATTTTAATGTAAATAGCGACTATTGCAAAGTTATATGACGACCTTCCAGGTTTAAAGAAATACTTCAAATCGTCCTTATATATATCACTTAGCACATCATTCATTAAGTTTCTAATATAACTTATGGATGTCAAACGAAATTTCATAACATTTTGATCGTTAGTTTACATGTTACAATTGGTTCAATGACGCTACTTTTGTAATTTACAATGCAATAGAATGTCGTGCTTTCATAAGGCGTTGTATTTTATTGGAAAGGAAAGCCATTCAAACCAAGAATCGATTTGAAAAGTGTTACGACTCTCTCTCTCTCTCTCCATGCGGTGGTTTGTCAGCTTTAAACAAGATCCTATGGATACGAATGATAATGACCGCTCTGATCGCTTGAATTTAGCAATTTGTTCCAGAAAGCATAACAAGTAAGAAAATCACATTCGGCTGTGTCGAATCGTTTAAAACCCAAGACTTTTATCTTAAAGAAAATTTTTGGAAAAATTCCAATTTCGATATTCTATAATATCGGGTAGGCATGGCATATATTTTCTACATATATTTATTAAAATAGTGTGGAAATTTTTATTACATAATCTATGAGTAATAAGTAAAAGACTAAGAAAGCACAGGTACTTTCAGTTTTTACTATACTGCAAGCCAAAAGGGGTCCAACCGATGTACATCGTGCAAGAACTTTCAATATTTTGATCGAGATATTTTCATTTTTACGACCATAAAAATGGTTACCACAGACATCAAGCAGAAAAGCAGACAGACAGACAGACGGATGGGCGAATATGCCTAAGTGGATTAAAAATTTGATTCTGATCAAATATACAGAGTTTGTGGTTTATTGCGTCTATAAAGCTTCTTTGTTGATGTTGCAAATGTTTTCACAAAAATAATACTTTACGATACTCTGTTAGAACCCGGTTAGCGTGGTTGATGTTTTCCATTTTTGTCCAGGTACTACTACAGGATAGCTAGGATAGCAATGTGTATGGAAATTTTTGTAGATCTATTCGCTATTGTTTATGATTAATGAAAAAAAAATCCTACTTTTTTCCCAGTTAAAAACAGAGATGTTCTCAGTTTGTTCTCAGTTGTACTGCAGGAGTGTCCTTTGATCGATTTCACTTAGTTTCAATACTAACCTCACTGCAAGACTTTTTTAGATACATGTCACATACGGTGTTTATTCGTGAACGGGTACACAAAGGCAGTGAGGTTTTTGTAATTGAAGAAACTAGAGTGAAATGCCATACAGTGCCGAGATATAAATAAATAAAAGTCTATATTGCTGTTTAAATAAAATTCTATCCATAAAATTCACTTTAAGTCCACTGAATTTGTAATGATTTTCTCAGCCTCTCTTCGATAAGCTTGCAGGCCTGAAGAGCGACTTTGTAGCTTCATCTAGTTTGCAAAAAAAAAAAAAAAGATACTTCTTTGGCATAGAGAATCAGTGAATATCGTTTTGTTGTTGTTGTCTAATTTTTAGGATAAACACATAACTATTACTATAAATTGCAACTGAATGTGCTGTAAATAACCTTAAGCCCAATTTTTGGTAATTAAAACCATTCAATTGGAGAAATTATTGGTTCTTTGTGTTTTGTTGTTATTGATATAATTCTATACTCATCGAGATAAAAATTGTAGATTAATTTTCTTTCAGATATTATTGTAGCCAACAATTGGCTGCAGCAACCAAGTGTAGTTTTTCCTTTTTTTTTTTTATCAATGTATCAACTATTTGCACTTTATCCAAAGAATAATCCTTCCGATATATAGTTACATTGTAATCATATACATATATATATATATATATATATATATATATTGTAAGCCATAAATAATTATTGGTTCTATATAAATGAGCGCGGCCCTATCTCGCATTTATAACAACAAATAACTTTTATGATTAATGACCAATAACTCTTATAGCGATAAAATATTATACGAAAATCTATAAAAGGCCATGAGCTTGTCAATATATAATTTAGTTTAACGCGCGATTAGCTTCAAGTTCCAAATACAATGTTACCACCAAGAATAGTCAATATAAATATTTTGATAGGATTTATCCTCATACATTTCGGTAGGTTTGAAGTGAGAAAAAAAAAAAGAAATAAAAATTTCTTTTGAAATTATTGCAATCAAAGAAAATTGCTACAAAACGGGTTATTAAACTCAAGTTCGTGTGTGTGTGTGTGTGTGTGTGTATGTATGTGAAAAATACATAAAAATATGAAAAACAAAGTTTTAAATAAAAAAAATCCTTCAACCATACATAATGGATTTATACAGATGGAGAAGCATTTTTTCAGTGCTTATCACACTTAACATAATCTACGAGATAGTTGCAATGCCAATGACAATGAAACTATATCGCTCTTTACTCAAGTTAAGGCATTCACAGCAAGCTATAAATTTGGAAAGAATTATAAAATTTTAAATTTTAAATTTTAAATTTATGTTCTTTTTTTATTACTTAAAATTATGTAGAATTCTTGGCCTACTTTCTATACACAGTAGCCTATATAACAACAACAACAACAACAATGCTATATAAAATAACCTTGAAATTAATTACGATCCAGAAAATTTAAATAAGAAAATATTTCAATTTATTATTTCTTCTTTATTATATTAAAAGACTAAAAATATTTAAAAAGTAGTGAAAAATAAATATCATATTCAATCGACTCAAAGTCCAAAAAGTCAGTTGCGCAATTAAGTCAGTGATATATAACCTGGATTATTATATACTATGATAATTGAATGAAACATGTAAGGAACATGCAAAAAAAAAAACTATTCGATTTTAAAAGTCCACTCTTAACATGTGAGCGATGATTTACACCTTAAGGGGTAGTTCACATAGTAGTGAGAGATCTTAAAAAAGCATCAACTAAAAATCTTAAAAGGGCACCGACAGTTTGGAATTCTAGAAGAGCATAAACTTCAAATAAACCTGTTAAGTGCTACTTGCTAAAGTTAAAAACTAGGAACACTGGTCAGTGATTAAATTTGTAAAAAAAAAAAAAAAATGAAAATCAATGCATAACAACAAAATTTGAGTTTGATTTTTCAAAAAAAGAAAAAAGAATCCTTTTTAAGTTTTAGTAAAGTTTTATATAATAATCTGACAGAACTTGCAAAATAGTAACACTTCTATAGTATAGGCGGAACTAATGGAGAAATTCTTAATTATATAGTTAAGCCTTGCAATACGTATCTGAGATGACTTGATTAATGTTATATCCTTTGTCAAGATAATCATGTCCAGATTTCTTTTGCTTTTTGCTTTTAATTAAAGAAATCATGATTAGCTGTCGTGTTTATTTAAAGTTGATTTTAGTTTTTGACCCAGGATTGTAAGAAAATTTTATTTCATACTATTTTAACTTTAATTAAGATGAGCAGATTTACTTGTTTTTCAACAAATGCTTTTCTTTTTTCTTTTGTTCTGTTCTCAATGCCATATTTTCGACTCCGAGAAAAAAAGAAATATAAAATAAATTTAGCGACCATGTTATAAGAGATAAACACTAAAGAAGAACACGTACGTCTAGTGGAGTCAACCTACTGCGTCTATAATGAATGATGAAAACTAAATTATTGAGTAAAAAAAGTTATCACCCCTCACACGCAGGTGGAAGAAAAATTATATATCAAATAAGTAGTGCTCAATCCTGACCGCCCCTACTGGCCGCCTTATCTTACGATTTATAAGCTTTTTTAGATGTGGTTAACCCCATATCTAAATATGTGTACCCTTCCATCTCTCTCTAGTTATCGGCATTGCTTTGCTTACCGGTTTCTAAACGCTTGCTTGTGATAAGATTATTAAGTAAAACGCGCAAAGCAGTTCTATATTCGCCGTAATACGAATCAAAGATACTCAACATCTGAAGAAAAATAATGTAAAACTAAGATTATTTTCGTTTTTTTTAATTCGAACCAGAAAACAATATTTTTTATACTTCAATTATGTTCAATATTTTAGCTGTTAGGAGGTTTTAGCAAGCAATTTGCGCTTGTTTTACGACTTCAGCTTCGTCCATAGTTTCAATTTTTTTAATTTTAATTTTTCATTCCGTAGTAACGTTGAGCTTTTCCTGGCGAGACAGGGGCTATTGCCTGGAACCCTTTAAGAATTTTATATAATAAAATGATTGTTTTACTAAAATTGAAAAAACAAAAGGTAGAGCGAGAAATTTAGAAAAGAATTTTTTCTACAATAAATAGACCGTAGAAAGTTTAGAAACCATTGCTATATGACAATTCGAATAGACAGGATATGTATGCTTACGTTTTTGTTATTTCGTTTCCTTTTCATTTATTTTTAGAAAAACTTACAAACATTACAAGTGAATGAAGATAAGCAACAATTTAAAGCGAAATGAAGTTCATATTTATTAAATAAATGCTTTTTGCCCGATAAGAAAATTATTATTCTAAGTAAATTCTAGATTATTGATCCAATAAAGTACTTCCTAATAATGCGATAATAAATTAAC
Source organism: Glossina brevipalpis (assembly GCA_000671755.1). Lineage (NCBI taxonomy): Eukaryota > Metazoa > Arthropoda > Insecta > Diptera > Glossinidae > Glossina > Glossina brevipalpis. The sequence continues at coordinate 1,824,302 of KK351019.1, forward strand.
CAAATCGTGTTTTTTGATCAAATTGATTCATTGCATTACGTATACGAACATATACGTACGTAATGAAAACTGGAAGAGTCTTAAATCAATTTTAGATTTCATGCCAATCAAGAATGTATATACTTTCTAGGAATTCTGAAGCTTATTTCAGGGCGTGATAAAATTAAATGAAAATAAAAATAATCTCATCCTTCGGTGGTGGGAGCAAAAATAACAAAAATGATTCTTTTAATTGTAATTGGAAGACCTTTAACGATACTTTAATGCTTCTTCTTTTTATTTCATTACATTTATGAAAATTATTATCTGGTGAATAATATTTAATAGAGATATATATTTTCTCCACTTTCCGCTTTCATTTATATGATAAATATTTATATCAGAGACCAATGCATGATAGTTATTTATCCCATGAGATATTAAATGTTATATCAGCAAGAGCACTAAAACGTAAAGTTTAACAGGTGGATTTTCAATGTTACACATACGTCATAATCACACATATTAATGTATATGAACTTATCTCTTATATTAGTATGCGACTTAATAAAACAAATGCCTGATAGAAGTTGAAGACAATTTTATAAAAATAGCAGTGATTTCGTTGTAAGAAATAAACAGAAAATTATCTCATCGCAATAACACGTGCATGCCGCTTATTGACAAATGAGTTTGATTGTGATTATTTTTTCTTTTCTTGCTATCTCTCTCCCTCTCTTGTAAAATAAACGCTCGAAGCCAGAGATATGTGAGAATTTGCAATTAATGTAAGAATCACACAGACGCAATAAAATCTTCCTTAGGAATTGTATTTTAAAGAAATGGAACGAAAATCTTGTTTATATATATGATCTTTTGGAGTTCCTTGCTGTTATCCTTTCGAAATAAATTTTATTTTATTTTTTTTATTATTATTTTTTTCAGTTAAAACTGAGAATTTGTCATGTTTCTATTGCGAAGATAATGAATGCGAAAATATTCATCGTATGCAGTGTAATGACAACAAGCCCGGTAATCAATGCTTTATACTTTTCGATAATCACGCGTCCGTTACTGATATGGGTTGTGTGAGCGATCAAGATGATAACTTTGTTTTCGATAATATTTACAACTTATATTTATGCAATAGTGATAATTGTAATGATTTTAATAATATTCCAAAGCCAAATTATTGCTTAGTGTGCAATTCAAATGATGATTTGAATTGTGCTGTCAATCCTAATGAAATTGATGCTGATATAGAATGTCAGTCTCTCCCTCCTGCCCAGTGCTTTGTAAAAGTGAACGAAGGTAGGTATTCTAAGAAGAAAAATATTTTTAAAATTTTTGTGCGAATATTTCGTCAAAAAAAAGAATTCATTTATGCTTTTATTAGATGGATCAACTCGACGTGGTTGTACCAGAGATTTAAGTCAAACTGATTTGTTATATTGCTTAAGTGTTAATACAACGCTATGCATGACTTGTAATGAACACAAATGTAATGAGAAGGTAAGAAGTTGTTCCTCTTTAGTACTTAAGTAACGTGGAATATATCTTCTATCAGATGTTTCCTGACGATCGTCTTAGCTGTCACCGTTGCAATTCCGCTAACGACACGAATTGTCATAGTTCACCGAAATCAAGTTCAATTTGCCCAAAGTATTCTGAAGTAGAATCTTGTGTAACAAAATTAATCGATGATGTTACCTATCGTGACTGCAATGGGGAATTGTCATGTGATGATACTGATAAACAGATTTGTCGTTCGTGCGACAGCAGTAATTGTAATGTTGTGGATTTATTGAATGGTAAGATTGGATATCCAGGCAGATGGCAAGATGTGCCCATTAGCTGCTTCAGTTGTTTGGATAGTGACTGTAGTGAAAAAAATTCCGATCAACTTAAACAATGTGAGCAAAACGACCAGCAAAATTGTGTTACCGTATTCGAGAAAAACGGGACGATATTACAGCGGGGGTGTTCTGATGAGATTTATTTCGGCAAATATTCTACTTATTGTGATGAAAATTTCCAATTTTGTAAATTCTGTAAATCGAATGGTTGCAATGCGGTTACTAATCTCAAGGGTTATGTGGATTGTTTGTTTTGCGATGGTTCCGAGGATAAAAATTGTGTCTCCAGTGTTAACGATATTAAACGGACACGCTCTTGTTACGAAGCATGCGTGACCACATTGTATCCACGTGTCGATGAAGAAAATCCCAGTTATGAATTGGTTAGAACATGTCTTGATGACTTGGAGCATGATGGTCAAATTGCTTGCCTTAGTAACAAAAATGCTTATTGTAAGGCTTGCGAGGATCCCACTTGTAACTCAGTTGATATTCCTGATTTGCCACGTTTAAGCTGCAACACATGCAATGATACAAAATGCAATAATATTAGTAGTACGGAGTGTACAGCGTTTCGAGAAGATGATAAGTGCTTCATCCTCTTCAGCAGGGGTAAACCAAAAAGCATGGGTTGTGTGAGCGACTTGGATTCGTCATTTATAAAGGACAACAGACGTCATCTGCTGTTTTGTGACGGCGATAATTGTAATACTTTAGATGATTTACCACAACCCGTTTATTGTGTGTACTGTAATTCAACTAGTGATCCTGATTGTGTTACGGACTCTTCGAAGGACGGAAAAATGTGTGATGTCCTACCCTATACCGAATGTTATACGCGTATTGATAGTGGTATGTATTCGAAATTGCTTACGTTTAACACGACCAATTCAATTTCTCTTTGTCTTTTAAGATGGTTCTACACATCGTGGTTGTCTCTTCGATCTAGAGGGCGATATCTTTGAGGAGTGTATTGATAGTTCTATTAATAGTAGTGGAATGTGCCAAGTTTGTGATTCTAGTAGCTGTAATAATGAAATATATCCTAAGGATCGTCGCAGTTGTTTACGTTGTAATTCTTTGAGCAATTCTGCTTGCGAGGATAATCCTTTATCATTTGCCGGCACCTGTTTAATTTACAAAGAAAACGATAGCTGCGTTACTAAATTGGATGGCACACAGACCTTACGCGATTGCGAATCAGCACTCACTTGTGACGGAGCCGATCGGGAAAATTGTCGTATATGCGATGCTAGAAATGATTGTAATACCGTGAACCTTTTAGCCAACGCTATTGGTTTGCCAGGAAAATGGCAGCCTTTGCCTTTGAGATGTTTCGTTTGCGAAGGAAAATCTTGCGAGGATATCAACACTCCAACTACCCAGGAATGTGAAGGAAATATCTTCCAAACATGTGTAACAGTTTTCGGTTCGAATCATGACATCGTGCAAAGGGGCTGTAGTGACGAAGTTGCTGAAACTCAAGGAGAGTATTGTGATGAACATCCGCATTTATGCTTAGCCTGCAAATCAAATGAATGCAATGATGCTGAGCGATTAGAAGACTTTGTGGATTGCCACTTTTGCGATTCGGCGGAGAATGATACATGTGTTGCCAACTCCGTAGCATCTCGTCTAAAAACACGTAAATGTTACAAAGATTGCATGGTCGCTTTGTATCCACAAGATAATAGCAGCAATCCAATATATGAGCTAACTCGTACTTGTCTAAATGATTTGGATTTGGACGATCGAGAAATCTGCACGGAAGGAGCAAATAAATATTGTCTGGCTTGCCAGGAATCGTTATGCAATGCCATGGTTTTTCCTGACGATCGTCAAGAATGTTATAAGTGCTTAGAAGATAATTGTGAAGAATATGAAACTGATTGGTGCACCGCTTATCATCCAGAAGATCAATGCTACGTCTTATTTGAAAATGAAGATATGTCGCAAATGGGTTGCCGTAGTCAGTTTGAAAATGATACCATTCTTGAGTTAATCAAACAGAAAAAAATGCTGTTATGTGACGGCAAAAATTGCAATAATCCAGAGACATTACCCACACCGAGCATATGCTCTGTGTGCAGTTCCGAAAGCAACGCATTGTGTGCAATTAACCCAAATCTAATCGTAAATACGGAGCGTTGTTCTTCATTACCTTACACTGAATGTTATACACGCATCTCTAACAGTAAGTATTTAAACACTATTTGGCCATTTGCTAGTGCATCTTTGATTGCCTTTTCATTTCATTTTCTTAAAGGTGGTCACACCGAGCGCGGATGCCTGGCTTCATTGGACAATGATATCTTTTATGATTGTCTGATGGAAGGGAACAGTGCACTATGTGAAATCTGCCAAGATGACAAATGTAATTCAATTGACATATTTCCAGCCGATCGTAGGAAATGTCACCAATGCGACTCATCTACTGATCCACTCTGTGCCACTTCTCCGAATTCTAACAAAGTCTGCCCAATTTATAAAGTAAACGATTTGTGTGTAACCAATTTGGCTAATGGCATAACTAGTCGCGGTTGTGCCTCGAACATGAAATGCGACGATGAAGATGACACAGTGACATGCCGCAAGTGCGACTTTGATGGCTGCAATACAATTAACCTTGAAGATGCGGTTGATGAAGGCAAGCCGGGAAAATGGCAGGATCTACCTCTAACTTGTCACACTTGCAAGGGCGAAAATGAATGTCAGATCTTTGATGTTTTTAAGGAATGTGAGGGTAACCCTACTCAAAATTGCATGACGGTTTTTAATGCTAAAGGCCAAGTGAAAGCACGTGGTTGTAGTGAATCTGTTGAACTTGATAATAAGGTCTATTGTGAAACTAACCCCGAAAAGTGCTTAAGATGTAACTCCAATTTCTGTAATATGGCTACAAGATTGGACGATTACATAGAATGTTTACACTGCGATTCCGAATTTACGGATGAATGTGTCAACGAAGTGAACACCGTTATCAATAAGACCCGAAAATGTTATAAGCATTGTATGACTGCCTTGTATCCGCGCGATAAAGAAGAGAATGCATCTTATGGTTTGGTGAGGTCCTGTTATGATGATATGGATTTAGATGACCGCGAAGAATGCGTATCCGGACGTAACGAATTTTGCAAAGCG
>KK351019.1:1835914-1850697 GCA_000671755.1 Glossina brevipalpis
CTAGAGTTTTTTGCAAATAGAGACCAGGACTTCTATGAGAGAGGCATTTAAAATGGCAACAAATCATACAACAAAACGGTGCATATTTGACCTAAATCGGACAATCCGAAGCATGTTAAATAAAGTCCTGAAGTTCATATAAAAATAATGGATTTCTTTTTCCCCAAACTAATATATAACGAATTTTTCAAAGTAGAGAGTTGTATGGAAAATGGTTACCATAGAGTTCATCTGTTTTGTGTTACCAAGCTTCATCAGAGTTACATGTATCTTTAAATCGGGCCAAGTTCTTCTGCGTACAGTTCCGTATGACATTCATAACTAAATTTTTCGTTCGGCAGCCGTTTTAAATCTATATAATGTCAAGATATCTCGGACGAACGGACGGACGGACAAGCAGACAGACAGAGGACTTAGGTCAATAAATGTAGAAATAAAATGTAGTTTAATAAAGATGGATTTATCGCAACTCGGGTACGTATGTTTACAAACATTTCACAGACTTTCCACTACGAGTAGAGTAGATGAGTAGCTGACAAAGGGGAGAAAGAATTTTTTCACTCCAGTCGCATAACTCATTAGAAAGGTATCACAAGATCAATCATAGGAAATAACTGATTATATTGCTAAACGAAAAACTAATGATCTACGTACATAATATCTTCTTTTTGCGAATCTTTCTGAAGCTTATGTATTATAATGTAGTAAGCAAGTTCAGTTTGGCATTGTTTAGTAAAAGTCCTTTTAGTTTTTTTTTTGTATTCAATGCATCATTATTAGTTAGTATTTCTTTTAAAAAATATTAACTTTTTTTTAATGCAATATTGAGATAATTTATCACGTAATTGTTTGAGCATCTTTTCTCTGTCATCCAATGCAAAGGAATGTGGTCTAAACAACAACTCTTTTTTTTTGTTTTTTTTTTTTTTTCTTGTCTTCTTTCTACCGCAACGTTTACTCGATAACCTAATGACCAACTCATGTATTATTTATGCAACAGCAAGTTATTGATGCGATGCTTAATTGTTCTTTTTCTGCTTTTTATTATGCATAAGTAGAAAATGATTATTATGTTTTAATCATTGTTATCTTCAGCTGCAGTAGTAGTTATTAATTTGGATTCTCTGTAGTATGTGCTTTTTGAAAATTTTTTCAAACACGATAGAGGTCGAGGTCATCTATAAAAACTATTCGTATTATTATTGTTAAGCATAAAGAAGAAATTCAGTCTTTTTTTTTATATTATATTAAAGCAAACTAATGTAAAAGGCTTTCGCGTAATGTATAAATAAATGAATAAAAAAAAAAGGCCTCAGGCCTTTATTGCCATTGGAAAAGAGAAAACCTAAGAAAGTAAGATTTCTATTATTAGTTAAAGAGCCTTAATGCGCTTAAATTCAAATGTGGGATCTTAAGCTTAAGCATAGAGTGTTAAGTTTACGATCAATTTCGAATCAAGCCCGAATGACTGACGTAATTTAATTAATTACGAATATCATGATTAAGCATTTAATTTTTTTTTGATACAATAAATAGGAAAGCGAATAGTATTAGAATTTACAACATGAAGATCTTATGTTACGGCCAATATTGTTATTGGTTACATTTTGTGGGAAACTTGTGTTTTACATCATTAAATTTCTTATTAAAAAATTCGAATTTTTTATTTAAGTTAGATTACGATTCAATCGAAACTCCATCAAAACTCATATTTAACTGGGAAAAGTGAAAATAAGTTATAAAAAAGGTGAGGTGAAGTCGAATTTAAATTTCACTAGCAAAGTCATAAACCAAAACTTTTAACAGACGCCTGTTAAGCGAATCATGTTAACCAAAGTCTTGAAAAGTTTTTTTTTTACCAAATATAGTTAAAATAGAAATATTTTGGAGCTTTTTTTTTTTTAACGAAAATGATAATTAAGTAAAATTTTATATAAAAAAGTTTTTTTGCTATTTGAAATATAATATTCAAAAAGCGGAAGTTTAATTGTCCACTGTGGTCAAACCAAGAGCTACGAAAAAATGGAATTGATTTTGGCTGAGTTTTTGATCCACGCCCTTTTCAACCCGGTGTAGCATATATCCAGTTTTGCCCGGAAATTTTTTTGATTGGATTTTGAAATTTTTTAAAAGTTTTGGTTTGTGACTTTGCTACTTAAATTTATATTTAAATTTAAAGCTCACAGCTTTAGTTATAAAGAATAGTGCTTCAGTGGGTAGGTTCGAGAAATACGTATTAGGCCCCTCTAAATTGTGTATATAATAATACAAAATAAGGTTATCTAATTTACGTTCATGTACGTCCGTTCTATTCTATTTTAATTTTAAATATAATAGAATAAAATAGGAATTTTAAATATAATAAAATAAAAAAATGGGTGTGATTTGCCCACAAATGTTTAAGTTGCCATCATCTACAGCAAATATTGGTTTTAAGTATGATATAAATATTTCTCAAGGTCATCTAAAAGACAATTTAAAAACAGATTTAATTCGCCAACTAACACGCCTGTAATTAGACTAAGATTCTAAGCTATTTTATAATAACTTCACTTGATAAATCAAAATCAAACAAAATCTTCCCTTTTACTTGCAAAATACAATTCGTATTACAATCCCCCCCTTTCTAGATCTTACACGATTTATAAAATCGGAGTTAAAAGAAAGAAAAAGAAAAAAGGCAATTATATTCTTTTATACCCACCACCTTTATTTAAAAAAAAGGGACAAAAACTAAATGTTACTAGGTGGGCATGGCAGGTTTTTTTATTTTTATGGAATACCGTGGAGCACAGCCAGTCATATAATACCATAGAAAACAGGCAGAGCAAAGACAGGTGTGCTATCAGCTTATATTATAGGCGTGTCCTGTGATCGATTTGGACCATTTTGAACAGCAATGTACGTGAAAAAATTTCCAATCTTTCTGCCAAATTTGAAACAGATATCTTCGTTTTTGGAGCTAGACGAATGTTTACCACAGACATTGGATAGTTAAGCAGCCAGACAGATGGACATACGTACCGAAGGATATGTCTAGGTGGATTCCGAATTTCATACTGATCAAGAATATATACATTTTATGTGGTTCTAGAAACATGGTTTTTCATATTACAAACATTTTTATAAAGAAACTAAATATTATATTATTATATTCTATCATATCAAGTGGGCATGGTCGATCTTTTCCACAGAGGCTACGGGAAAGGTAGCGCAATATTTATAAAAAATTTTATAATACTATCTGCTGTATGGTTTACGAGTAATGAGCAAAAATTCAGTTTTTCTTTTTCTTTCAAAAGCAAAGGTGTTCTCAGTCTAGGTTGTACTGTAGGCGTGTCCTTTGAGCAATTTATACCATTTTCAATACCAACTTGCATGCAAGAATATCTCCAGTTTTGCGGTCAGGAGAAAGTTTGTCACAGACATTATACAGACGGAGGAGCAGACAGACGGACAGGTGGACATGCTTAAATGTTGATCAAGAATATATATAGTTTGTAGCAACTCCTCCTCCCCCCTTATTATACCCCTCACCCACGGTGTTGGGTACAATTACCTAAAAAAAAAACAATTTTAATTTTAAGCGAACTTATTATTTCTTCTTCTTTATGATTTATGATTATATTTATAAGGAATAATTTTTTTTTCCCATGAAACAGAATTTCTTTGTGATTAAATCCCATTCTCTGGTATCCCTAACTTAAGTTCAATAAATGACTAAAAAAAACCTATTTGTGGTTATTTTCGATTCTTTCAATTTTCCATATAAAAATTTATATTTCGACTTACACTATTTTGTAACGAATCTATCTAGAGTGTAAAGCGGATGATATATAGATATAGATATATATGTGTAAACTTTTCAAGGAGGCAAATAAGAGGAAATAACAACATGTTTGCTTATATGTTCAATTAATTTATGTTAGAGCATAAATGATATAATAAGTGAATAATATATGATATCTTTCGTATATAATTTTTACTTTTAATTTATTTGCGTTAAGGATAAGAATAGCAGCACTAGTAGGCACATAAGATTTGAATTGACACGTATGCGTTACTATATATGGACTAATGAATATCACTTTGTATGTTAATTTATTATATTAATTAAATTATAAATTAAATTTATTATATTATATATTATATTATATGTGAATGTTTTTTATTTTGCTACAGTAAACTTCATAAGATTTGAATTGAAACGTTTGCGTTACTATGTATGTAGTAATGCATAGTATTTTATATTAATTTATTATATATATATATATTTATTATATATTATATTATATATGAATGTTTTTTTATGTCAGCATATTTATGTTTCAAAGAATTTTACTTTATTGATGGACATACTAACTAACTATATATGAAATATCCCCCGACCATTAATTTGTTGGTAAAACTACTCTTCTTGGACACCTGTACATACCTGCACATACAGGCAGAGTCAAGAGACTCGCATATATGCTGTAATAACTGAAACTTGCTTACAAGGCTTTATATGAATAGCAAGTGAAAGTTTTTTTTTCGTCTTTTTTTTTTCATTTTTCATTTGTTGCTTATTGCCTTTGAACGTTTATTAACGTTTCCATTCATTCACTCATTCATTGATTCATTCATTCATTTACTCAATATGTGCGTTAAACACTGATAAGTTGCACTTTCATCTTTCGTTACCGTCTTGGGCAAAGTAAGTAATGTTGCCAGACCAGACCGGCCGAGCACCACCATAAAGCTAATTGTGTATAAGCTTTGATATATTTTCATTTTCAATTACTTGCATAAAAAGGTGGTCTCGCTTTAAGCAGAAATAGGTTAAACATGTTAAACAATGCAGACAACAATTGTTATTGTTGTTGTTATTGTTGTTGTTGCTGCTGTTTGCTGATGCTGCTGTAGTTGTTGTTGTCATTATTATTATTGTGATAACATTGATGATTTCATATATAACTCTTTTTACGTACGTACATCATATGCAACGCAATGCAATGCAATGCTATGCAATGCAATGCAATGATCTATATATTGATAAGCTTTTGTTTTTCTAGAGAGAATTAATCATCATTCAATTATCACAAGTGTTTCTATTAAGCTTTGCACCATCATTTGCACAGATGCTAAACATAATACTGTTTAAATAGAGGCAAAGGTGTATTAATGACTTTCTACAATAACAACGATGATATAAGATACCAACGCAACACACAGATAAGAACTTAGTTCTAAACTTAGTTCAAGGACTGGTCTTTAGAAAAGTTTTACTCGACGGTAATGCGGTCTCGAATGTGCATTGCTAACCCAAACAAGACGAGTTGTTTGAATATTTCTTTTTCCGTTTTTTAGGCGGGGATGGAGGAAGCCTTTTTGATGTACGTTCATATCTCCAGTATCTTGAAGTAATAATAGTTGATTTGATAAAAAGTCCAGGATATTATATAGTTATGCAGCAGATTTTTATTCGTGTTGTTTGAGTATTAAATCAACCAAATTTGTTTTTTTTTTTAGATTATAAATTGAAGAGGTGCCCCTCGATTTAAATTCATTAATTTGTATATGGTAGGATTTTTTAAAGTACTTCAATACATGACAAAAGTCGTGAATATATTTTTGATACAATTTCTATCTATTAGTTCACATTTGACTTTTACTTTTCCAAAACTTTAACGAGGGCATATCGAAGTATAACGGGGCAACGTCGATAACAGCTAATAGTAGTCAATGTTTTTCAAAAAACAGCATTTGCCCATGGAGTTACTTCGACATATCGAATATCAAATTGCTTTTGTGTAGCACACTACACGATTATTTAGGGAATTTTAGGAGAGAGAGAACTAAAATAAACTAAAAAATTTATAGTACGAAGATAGAATAGGATTTTTTTTGAAATGATTATGAAAAAGACTGACTTTTTTATTCGCTTCAACTGCATTCTGTGTAGAATTTTTGATCCTTGAAAAGACATTTCTCCATCTATACTCTAAAAAGATTTAAATCCTACAACAATTATTTTTCGATGCCACAACAAATTTTGCTGATAGACGAGAGAAGACATCAAATTTTGATAAGTCATATTTCAAGTCTTTCCATTTTCTTACATCTTCATAGATGAATCTAGTATACCTGTGGGGCTATCAAAGCTTGATTTTTAAAGTCAAGTAAGATTTAATATTTTAAAAACAATTTTTATACCCATCATTGAAGGATGTGTATATATTAGGACCTTGCGAAAGTTTTTATTCAAAATGTGCGCGAAATGACATCTGCATTCAATTCGTGTGGAAACCATTTTTCATCCTTTTCAGCCTATCTAATCACATATAAACATGTGGAAAGAGTTAATTCATCAATTTCTAAGGTGTTTAAGGTGTTCAGATGTTCTCTGAGAATTTGTACTGAGTTTCCGTAGTTTTTGAAATTTTTTGATACTCCAGGCAGTTCTTTGTCCTTGATGCCGAAATCATCACTTTGAAACCATCGAAACCCAAAGCAACAATTGGATTATGATAGAGCAGTATCGCCATAAGCTTCTAAGAGTTTTTCATTGGATTCGACAGCAGGTTTCTTCAAATAAGGAATGCTGAAAATGATTGTCGACAATGAATGTAGAAAATGCAATTTTGAGTGTTCTATAATTAGGGGCTATATACACTGAATAATTCAGTAAAACTATATAGAAAATTGTTGTTTTAGGTAGAGGAAAGTCCAAACTATCGAATTCAATCCTTATTTACACTAATATTATCCATTAACTTAACACTTTTACCTGTAGAAGTTATTGATAAAAAGCTATTGCAAGATCCTAATATATTCATGTCGCGATTTTGTTTGCAAGAAGATAGAAAAAGTTTCGCCAAATGGAACCTTCAGGAACCTTATTAAGTATATATATTCTTGATTTGTAACAAGACCACAGCTAGATGGATTGCATATATGAAAATGTATTTTTTTTTATCTAATCAAGACTTCAGCTTGCGTATAATTTCATCCAGTTAGTTATGATAAATTACATAGTATTCGTCAGTTAATTTTCCCGAATGAATATCGAAAATGTAGATGATGTGGAGTTCCTTTTTCAGCCCCTATCTTATATAGCAACCTGGTTTAGTTTTCAATATTTCATATTGAAAGTTGAACCAAAATAGGACTCCGTCAAACAAATTTACTGCGCTAATATTGGGCAATAATCCTTTTCGGATTCCCCACACAACAATTCTTATGAAAACTAGATCTCTTTATGGCAATAAGATGCAATAATTTTGATTTTATTAAGGTTGTGAGGACCAAAGTCGTACCGTCGTTTTGGTCCACACGGTTCCCCTTCCTAATTGCTGTGCGGTTACTGCAGTAGGCAGTAACTCGCAACGAAGGGTCGGAATGCGACCCTGGGGGTAAATCAGCTAGGTGGTGTTGCCACCTGACGAGAAATTAGAGCAAGTGGGGAACACTGCTGTTTCCGCTTGCTCTCTCTTATCCTAAACAGCGACGTGTGCGGTCGTGCGGTAGTGTTTTGTTTGATCCGCGTCCATCTGACTTTAAAGAAAATATTTGGAGGGCATCGCGCAAGAGTCCGAAACTAGATCCAATGACGTCCCCGGAGGGACAAAGATTTCGACTAAGTTTATTAAATATAGTGTTCAGTAGTTAATAAAATAAAGTGGACTTTTTATCATTTGCGTATGAACCTGGAAAAGCCGACGGTTGACCCCGGCAACAATTAAAAAGGAATACGCTTTTTGTTCCTTACAAGGTACTTAAGATTTCAAATTGTTTTTCTTAGGACAAATAAAAGAAATTATCTTATAAGGAGTAGAGTTTCTTTTATCAAATCGAATCAAATATTTTCATTAGTTTAACTTGGGTTCCTAAAGCTGGAAATCTTAATTTTTCCTATACATTGCGTGTAAAAAGTATCCAAAATTATTTATTAGTAAACTTAAATCAACCCAATAAGATATTATGAGATGCTTTTTGAGGAGGAATTTCTTAATTTAAGGTTTTTTTTTTCGTTCATGATAATTTACAGATAACGTATGCAATGTATGTATGATCTTGAAATGTATTATTATTGAACCGTTTAGTTAGTTAGTTAGTTTTGAACTTTTCCTTGCATTATAATGATTTTCTCGATTCCACTATGGCTTACGAACTTATAATAAAGGAATGCCATTCATTATAAACTGCGGTATGCGGAAAACTCTTATCTTATGGGTTAGGACTAAAGCGAATTCATTACTCATAAACGAAGCAGCTAGGTCGCATAAAAACTTCCATACATACTTGAGCACTGGTTTAGGAGACAACCTGTTCGCCCGTTATGACAGCAAAAGTAAAAAATTCATGTTTAATAAATATCAATTCTACATTAATAAAAAAAAAAGTTTTTCTCATATTATTGAACTAAGTGTTATGTTCTCAAAGATTTTGCTGCTCTCTAAGGCAGGTGTAGCTTTTTCATATAATTTTTTTATTTTTTATTTTTTTAATTTTTTTCTCTTTACATTATATTGCAAAGTGTTCGATTTTAATGTTCTCAAGACCACAAATAACTGTAGATTAGCATAGGTATGTTTAAGGAAAATAAAAAGAAAAAAAAAACACATACACACACACACATACAAACTCTTGTATTAAAAATGCTATTATAACTGCATTTAAATCTGGGTTGATTTAACAACCATTTCCAAATACAATCGTTGATGGCAGTCAACAAGCAACAAGTCTCGATGTTGTAGCAATTGAAACAGTAACCGATTGACCAATAGACTAGAAACTAAACTAAACTAAACTAAACAAAAGGCGAATAAAATTGTAGCAGAAAAAAACAAAAAAAAAAAAACATTTGACATTGTAAAGCTTTTCGTTTGAAAAAAACCTGTTGAATTTCCCACGAGACAATAGAGTAAAATATAGTAGAGACTTAATCGGAAGCAAATATAATAAAAAGAAAGAAAATTATTTTCGGGTTTGGGTCGAATCTTAAGATACCCCCCCTCCCCGTCTAATATATGTTTAGTGAGTGGTATTTAATGAAATTTTTTCTACACTTATACTTATATACGAAATCTGACGTCTGATGTGGCGAAGTAAACTTGGATTGGTAATCGTGCCACAAGATTTGCTTTTAAAATCAAAAAAAAAAGAAAAACATTTAATTAATTTGAAGCCTTTTGTAAGTTTTCGCATTCTTTTGATGTGTAGTGAGTGAGTGTGTGTGTGTGTGTGTGTGTGTGTGTGTGTGTGTGTGTGTGTGTGTGTCTGTGTGTGTATTATTTTTAGTCGTAAATGTTTTTGGCAAATACGTTTACATATCCATTTATCCATTTGTCTAAATAAATGATTGTTTTGAAATACTTGAATCGTAAATCAAAAAAAAAAAAAAAAAAAAAAAAAAATTAAATTTCAAAAAGCTACCACTGAAACTGAAACTCACCTTTTGGCATGCCGCATGGACCCTTCGTACGGGTATTGTCCAAAAAATCCAAATCGTATTTACGTGCAGGTGGATAGGTAAGCGCCACATGAGCTAGACACGATTGAAGCAAACAACTTATAATGAAAGCGATCAACATCGCGATCGCCAAACAGAATGTTGCCCAATCTCTCGTAAGATGCTTGCGCTGATACAGTCGTTGAAAGTAGTGCGGTGACCATAGCTGTTGTTGTTGTTGTTGATCAATTCGATTACGTTGGCTTACGTTCGCAGCCATGCTTTGGGAGTGAGTGTTTTTTTTTATTTATTTATTTATTTATTTATTAATTTTTTTTTACAAATTACTTTTTTTTTTTTCTTTTTTTTTTTTGTTTCAACCAGTAATAAAAATGTATTTTTCTTCTTTTTTATTGATTTTTTTTGTTTTTTTTTTTTATTTTTAAAATATTTACTTTAATGTATATGTATGTATATACATCGAAACATTTATGTAATTGTTTGCAAGTGTGCAAGAGAGTTATTTTTCTTTGAAAAAATATTAATCTTTCGCGTTTATCCGAAATTTTTAATGGATTTCGATGTACAAGGTGCGGCTACGGTTACAAGGAATATAAGCGAATGTAAACGCGGAACAAATGCTATTCACTTGCAAGCCAAGTTTACAGATATGATTTACATCTGTTGCATATGTTGCATATTTGTCAAATGTTTTTTTGTTTTTTGTTTTTTTTTTTTTGTTTTTGTTGATGATATTTAAATAAAGTTGAAATTTTTCATTTGTTTATTTAACTTAACAATGTAAACTAAATACGTGTACGTATGCTAATCTGAAAAGAATAAAAGCAAACAGAGAAAAAGAAAAAAAAATACAATTATTTCGTTATTTATGTAAAGAAAGAGAGAGAAAGAGAGAGAGAGAAAGAAGTAAAACGTGATTAATATTTTAAATAAGTAAGAATGTAAATATTCTTAGCTACTGGTTAGTGCTCATCGTAGTTTATCCCAGGAATTTATTATATAAGAATAATAATAAGAAATATAAGCAAAACAGAACAAATCTCAAAATTAAAGAATTTAAATAATTTCCAAGTATTTTCTTGTTATGTTATAGCTCATTCCATTATATTATTCTTTAAATAAATTTTACAAATGTTCATATCAGGTTTGGACTAATCTCTGTTGCAGAGCTTACACATTATATTTCGGAGGAATGGGTCACAGGAGCGAGTGGTGGGGGGAGGGGTCATCTCAGATGGATTCCGTACGAATGATTCACTACCTTAAGCTTATCAAAATCATATGTTTATTATAGCATTTCTGATACGTATACCTAGTTGCTATGTAATCCTTTTCGTCCCTTAAATGCTTTTAGAGTTTAACCAACAACAAGTACGTATATATGAAAATGATTTAGATCGAAAAACATTTACTTATTTTACCCTCGTAAATATTCTCTTAATATTCTCCCTTTGGCATTGTCTACATACGGATGCCAATTGTCTACATATCGGTTTTATTCATTTCCCCAAAAATCTAAGTATAAGCGCGGCCGAAAGTAAGTTGATAACCAAAGGCAATAAATCACTTGTAAAAAATCTTAACATTACTTTTAATAAGCGTGGTAGGCGTTTTTGCACTCCCCTACACTCCACTACTCCACTACATTCTTCTCATTTTGACGTTCGAATGCGGTGAATGATAAAGCTTAGTGTTTTGCTTGGAGAAATATTTTCTATTTTTAAGTTTCCTATGAAGAAGAAAAAGTTACTTCTCATTGGTCATAAAGTAAGTTACAAAGCAGACGGGTTTTCAACATACATAACACTGTAGGTTTGTCCTTTGACCGAATTGGCTCATTTTCTATACCAAACAAAGTTTTATCTTGAATTTAAACATTTTATTGGATTTATTTTAGATTTCTGGGAAATTCAATATATTGCCAAATGTAAATAATATTACGAAAAGTATGAAAGCTACCAAAAACCTTACTCATGGAAATTCTCTCTTTCAAATAAAAAATAAAGTAAAAGGTAGTTAATCAAAAAATTGGCAAAGATTCTCGGAAAATTCAATAGGTAATGGTATAGAATGGACTCTGTAGTTCGAGGAACTTATGAGGAACAAATACAGCGTATTATAAAATACATGATATCTCAATGAGATGCCGAACAGACAAAAGTCATGTCGAATTAGTGTCAACGTACGCAGGATTTGAAGCAACCGAAATTGTGAGCAGATATAATAAGAAGCAAAATAAGCAAATTTTCAAAGCCTGTCCAAAAGTAGTCAAAGACTACAATATCCATAGGCAGAAGTTGACCTGAAGTGAATTGGACAGCTGATTGAGTAGATATAGAATAGTACTCAAAAGTCGCAAATGATATATCAGATTATTTTATTACATAATTGATAAGTAAATGATTAATTCGTGGGTATTGTTCCAAAAATGAAAAACAATCGAAAACTTTCATCAGGTGATTGCAGGTCAGAACTTGCAGAGGCGTTATGTTCTTATCAAAAGGAGGATGAAAAAAATAGACAAAGACCCTCAGATAATAACGTAGAAAGGAGAATAGAAGGTGAAAAACATCTAGGTGCCATGAGACCTATACCGCCAAAAGGTATACGGACTGATGATGAATGAAGGGAAAGTTCTAAAAATAAATGCAAACTTCCAGGCTGCAAAGAATTTTCATGAACTGAATGCAGCAAATGCAAGGTTGCTTTGTGTCACAAAAGAAATAGTAATTGCTTTGCCGGAATATACGAAATTCACATAATAATAATAAATAATATAATAACAATAATATAATAATAATAATAATAATAACGATCAATAATATAAATACATGAGCATTTATTTACGTCTACGATAATTTTAACCTTAAACACGTAGTGTTTCCAAAACCTTGCTTAACTTCAAAATAAATACTCAATATTATTTCCGAAATTTTTAAAATTATTTTATCCATTATCTATGGCTACGTTCTTAGCAAAAACGATATTTATTTTAATCCAAAACAAAAACCCAAAAATCATACAATTAAGGGTTAAAGAGAATAAAACAAAAACAAAATTCATTGATTTTAATATGAATACATTGTTGACAATTAGGACGTATGAGTATCATTAAAATTATAAAACACTAATAGCATTATAAGCGCACTTCTCAATTGATATAAATTTAAAACTGTCTATACATTTTATTGTAACTCATACGACACGACTGACAAAATTAAAATAAAAGAGCCTAACAATTTTCATTTTTTCCATATTTTCGATTTAATCTACCAAGAATTTTAACTACAAATTCTTAACTTATATTACGATAGGCTACAAACTATGTTTGAATTGTTAAGAAGCGTCTCCAGCAAGTCAGTACATGTGGGTTCAAATCTTATTGCGGTGGACTTTTTTGTATAGTCAATAAATGAAAAAACACTAACGAACCGATAGTCTATGTTGTTCTAGTGCTCTCATCTCTCTAGTCTAAGAATTAATTTCATAGGTCTAGAGTACAATAATAATAATAATAATAATATACCACGATAAGGGACATAATTACCTCTAATACATAATAGTTGCAACTAAACCGTTAAGCGTTAAGTTTATAATTAAAATGTCTGTGTAAATTGTTGTTAAATGATAATTATTAAATAATGGAGAAATAAAGAACAGGTTTATAAAAGGAAAAATTTACAAAAAATAATGAAATTCTAAGAAATTACATAAGTGTACACACAAAGGTATACGATAGGAAGTAAAACGTAATGAGATGAAGTATAGAACTCAGTTATTGCATCAGAAAATCCGATTTTTTATTATATTTTGTTTATAGGTTATAAGAAAAAAAAGTAAAACCAACCAACATAGTCCGACCATTAAATACCTTAAGTCAATTAGCCTAACACAATTCTTCACTTACCTTCGTGGGAAAACATGACAAATTATAAATATACTATGGTGTTGTTGATAAAATAGAGCCGCGTGATCCAAACTTGGTACAATTAATTTTTATGTCAAACCACTGTTAGAGACTAATTTGGATCGTAAAATATTAAAAATTAGATCTTTTTGCTATAGAAAGGTTTACGTTTTATGAAAGCACTTCTATGAGGTGGTTTTGAAAAAAATAGACTTACTTGGTCCAAATTCGGTAGAATTAATTTTTATGTCAAATTATTGTTGCGAATTAATTTTTATCATGAAATATTAAATATCAGACTCCACTGTCATACAAAAGCTTCCGTTCCAAGAGAACCCTTCTGTAGGATGAGGTCCAAAAAATAAATCTATGTGGTTCAAATTTGTGCGATCAGTTTTGATGTAAAATTACTAACACGGACTCATTTTCATCATAGTATATTGAAGATCAAATCTTTTTTCTACATAAAGACTTGTTTTGTATAAGAAAGATTACATGGGAGGTAGTTCAAAAAATGGTCCCATGCGATCCAAAATTTTCACATTTATTTTATTTATCGAAATACTAATTTCTACCGATTTTTGTTATATAAAAATTCTTTTCAGATGGCACGTTATAAGGGGCGTGATGGTAAAAATTCATTTCCAAAATCGATAGCCCTTGGGCCAAAACACGTTAGTATATCAAATTTTGTCAAAATATCTCAAAAAGTGCGGCCTATATGTTGACCTTAAATGTACACGAAGAGACGTACCATAGACAGACAGACCGACGGACGAACAGACAGACAGGCAAGCTTAATTCGATTCAGAAAATGATTCTAAATGGATCAGTTTAATAAATGATGAGTCTACCTTCAGCCTTTCCGGGCGTTATATACATTCGGACAAACTTATGATACCTTCTATCCCAAATCGTGTAGGATATAACAAGATAAACAATAAATAAAATTTCATAAAAATAAAGAAGAAGCCCGTCAGTAGTATGCTTGCAAAATTGATTTAAGTGAGTCAGTGTAGAAACAGTTGCTTCTATTTGCTCTATTTGGACTTGGAAGGAGTTCCAAACGCGTTCTTCCTTCACATAGTGACCTCTTGAAACTAATTGATTTTCCAATCCTTTATAAACGATAAGACTTGTGTACTCGATGGTATTGCCTTTGTAATTAAATTGATCAATTATGTAATTTCGATACCAGATTTACTTAGTGAAATTAATCTTAATGTTCCATAGTGTGTGATTTTCGTAACAATATTTCTAAAATAAAATATTACAAAATTAGACTTTGTTGCGAAATTAAGTTCAAAAGAAAGTTTATACGAGATGTGGTCCAAAAAAAAAGCTCTCATAGAAGTCCTGGTCTCTATTTGCAAAAAACTCTAGTAGTCGATTTTCACAATCATCCCTAGATTCCAATTTTTT
>KK351019.1:1860313-1880764 GCA_000671755.1 Glossina brevipalpis
TTTGTTGAATTTTTATATTTTAATATTAGTTTGGGGAAAAAGAAATCCATTATTCTTTCGGTAGATGGCTACACTGGTAGATTTTGAAGTTACCTTTAAAATGGCAACATATCGTACAACAAAACGGTGCATATTTGACCCAAATCGGACAATCCGAAGCATGTTAAATAAAGTCCTGAAGTTCATATAAAAATAATGGATTTCTTTTTCCCCAAACTAATATTAAAATATAAAAATTCAACAAAATCTTAAATTCTGTTCCATTTATTTAAACAAATTTGATTAATGAAAAACAATAAAAAAAAAAAAAACAAAAATTAAATAAAATTTCGATAGGGAAGCCGAACCTAATGCTCCTAAATTTTTATAGATTTCTGTTGTTTCAATCGAAATATATATGGATTTTTATAAAACAATTCGAATAAAATGCATCTAAACAGATCAGTAATTACTTTCAGGACCACCTGATACAAGCTAAAGTTAAAGTTGAGGTAATTTTTCCTAAGTAAAGAATCAAAATTTTAAGAATTTGAACATCAGCCAAAACCAACAAACCTAACATATGGTAATTAAATATATATTTTTTGAATCCTATAAATCGAAATTAGTTTTAGAATGTCAGTTTTCTTTCAAGAAAATATTGGATGACATGTTATGTGTCCGCGGTTTTTTTGGTACATTTTTCACTTTCTTTTTGTAGCCTGTTCTTTTCAAATGATTCCTAACTCTCTCATAGTTGATGTTTAGTACATCCGTTATTTCTTGGCAGTTTACATGCCGATCCTTATTGCAAAATTTCATCGACTTTTTCAATGACTGACCGACAAGGGCATGGTGCAGTTTTGATATCAAAAATTCCGGAACGGAACCGAGCACGCTACTCTTGGGTTTTTCCTTCATTCACACAGCATTCGCAATATATACTTCACAAATTTTTCATAAGTTTTTGCAGCATTTTTACCCTTTTTATAGTAAAAAAAAGCATCACATAAGGTATTTCTTCAGATATTTCACTCATTTTCAAATCAAAATCACTTTGTAGACGAGAAAACACCGCAATTGTGACTGAATTGTTAAGAAGCGCCTTTAGCAAGTCAGTACACGTGGGTTCTTAATATGAAGACCAAGTCGTATTACATTGCCTAGGAAATAAGATAATTCCAATGCATGATAGTAGTGCACCATTGGATGACGTTAAATGAAGTGTAATTAACATTCATTTCGTGTTCCGTTAGCCGTTTTTAGCGATTAAGTATCTCTACGATTAGTTTGCGCTGTACTTTCTCAAAATTTTCTAAGAATTTCATGTATGTGTGCGCCATACATTTTTAGTAAAATAAAAGATATTGAAAGTAAAGTTCAACGTGGATCACCTTTAATGATCTATCAGAGTAAAAGTATTTTTTTAGTCTTATTACAGATATCAAATTTGAAAAATGCATTCTCAATGGTCGGCGAATGCTACTCCTATAAATACTTCGTATATATTCAATGATATATATATATAACATCTGAACTTTGCTTAAATCACTATAAAGCAGGGCTTTGCTAATGCTCTCTATAGAAGCGATCTTAATCAGCACAAGTGCAACAAAAAAGAAAAAAAAAACAGAAATGCTGGGGTTAGTGGTTTTATCAAAAATCACCAGAAATAATTAAATTTTTTTTTCTGCTGTTGTTTATGTAGTTTTTCCTAATTGAACGTTTGTGATAAAACTTTTTTTTTTTAATCATCAGTAATCAGTCAAGCCAAACCACATGTTCTGTGAATTTGTTTTTATTCATTAACAATAAAGTGAAGTGTTCTGAAATGACTTTTTGTAAAAAACATATTTCGCGTAAATTCATTATTACTTCGTTCTACATTATCATGATTAATGTGCATAGCGTTCACAAACATTTGTACCATTTAGAGAGAGATTGATTTGGTGACGGATAGTACAGCTTAGTTAAGGTTCTTACAGAAAACAACAACACGAGGTAACAAGTGCGAATGAAAATGTCTATGAACATTTAAGCGCATTTACTAGACTAAGCGCATTTGCTAGACTAAGCGCATTTGCTAGCCTAAGCGCATTTACTGCTACTCTGCATGTTCTAGTTTATATCGAATTGTGTTTACATTCATCCCTCTGCATACTTATAGTGAAGTTAAAAATCCCGCATCGAAAAATCTCATACAACATCTAAACATCGATCTGTTGTACTTAGAAATGTAGAGTAAATGTAAAGTAAGCACCATGATCGGATCGGATCGAATTGGACCGATCTTTGGAACTTTTGCTTTGAGGCCTTTTGTCCCATTGTCCATATAAAACACATTAAGATTGTGAATGAACTTTTCTTGGGAGAAAAGTCTTTTTCATTCTTTTCGAAAGGTTGCATCTTTTTTTTTATGATGTCCGTCCTTTAGGTATACGCATGTCATAAATGACAGTAATTCAATTTTGATTTTAAATAAAAAAAACAAAAATGAAAAAAAAACCGTCCACAGATGGCTGGCTTTTTGTAATTGTTGTTCGCTTAACAATTATTGTCAATTATAAAAATCAGGAAATAATAAACGTGTAGTTAATTTACAAAAAAAAAACAAAATAAAAAAAATAAGAAAAATTCATGTCATTGCTTATTTAACTGTAAAACCAAGACAAAGAAATGCAAACAATTTTATAACATTTAGTTTTATAATTAAAACTTTTAAAAGTTTGCTTACAGACCGCTCTGTTCATTTTTTAAATTTATTTTGTTTGTTTTTTTCTGTCTCGATCGTTTACCTTAATAATAAGCATCTAAGTGATACGGACTAAATATGTTTTGTAAGTAGATGAAAATAAAAATTTAAATGCAGTAATTTTATTAATGCACTCACACGAGTCTCAACGAATCATTTTGTTTAGTTTTTAGGTCAACTTGACAAGAACGAAGAGCAACACATAGTCAAACCAAATTTGTTCTTCTAGACAAAGAATTGAAATTGAAATTGTAATAGAAAAGCAGTTAGATAAATAGACAGACGGTGATTACTCAGGCGCAGTTAAAAAAATATTTGGTATGGGTTTCTTTGCGCTACAAAAATTACATCAACTTAATGTGCTACTCGTGTTAAGTATAAAGGTAGGTAACACAGAAAATCAGTTAATGAAAATAGAAATATTAAGGAAAATATAATAAAAACTCGATATGATTTATATATAAGAATAAGGACTAATTATGTATAATAATAATGAAAATGATGCGACGCAGAGCTAGTTACGCTTACTGTGAATTATCGACCGTAATAAACGGGCATATGTATTATTTTGTATATAAGAGTAAGGATTAATTATGTACAATAATAATGAAAATGATTCGGCGCATAGTTACTTACGCTAACTGTGTTAATTACGCTTGTTTATCGACTGTAATAAAGGAACATACCTAGTGTAGACAAAATAATATGAACGCTATGTAACATAGCATTAAGATCGTGAAAAGGCAACATAACACTAACATGACACACGATAACAGAATTCAACACTTACTTGAGCAATGACATTTCGTCAGAAAAAAAAACATAGTGCGGCATGAACTCAGCAAAACTAATATTTATGAAAGGGCTGCAAATGTAAAACGCTTTATAAGGTCAGCTGTTCATGTTATTTTGTCTATCTCCTGTATATGAGAAAAGCGCATGAATTTGATAAGAACATTGTCAAGAGCATTGAATTCGGAATATTTTCGAATGATTTATGATAATACTAACACGAAATGATCATGATCTTAAGAGGTGACAAATAGTCAGACATTTTATTTCGAGTTCTTTGGAATGGCACTCTGTGTTTACAACACCTGGTGGTGAGAATTAAAAAAGCGTCTCAAACACCTTAGCTTTCCTCAGGAATAAAGAAGAAATCTAAAAGTTTTTAAAATGTTAAGTTGTATGTAATACTGTCTCTAGAATATCTCTGTTTTGGTCCACACCTTTCCACCTCGTAATATTATGTTCAAATAAATATATAAGTTTGTCGCTTTAAAACGGTAAGTTATAATAGCTATAATTAAGTCGGAATATGGGGATTCTTATTCGAAACCAGTTCAGTTGATTCTTATTCGAAATCAGTTGAATTGGTAACGCCAACCCAACGACTTAAGTTAACGTGGAAAGCAAAGAGGGGGTTCATTTATCCTTTTGCTTTCTGATCGTCACAGCGTAAAGACGTAAGGTGCATTCTTTTATTTTATTTTTCCGAAAACATCGGTATAGGGAGGAGCCTAGAAAGTATAATACATGGACACACGTGGATATGGACTCAGACGGACAATGATATTTAGTTATAGTTTAGATAGAAATAATATCGTTGAATTAAATAAAGTAGCGTTAGCGTTAGCGGAGATCATAACGTGAGTATGTTTATTATTCATCGACTACTGTGGGGCCTAGGACTAAACCGACAAGTCGACCCAGGACAGAGACAACAGGAAGTTAATCTTCCTTCCTCACAATACATAAGTCTAATGCTTGAATTTATAACCCTTAGATGTGTAAAGAATACAATATGAATGCTATGCGACGCACCATGTAAAGCCTCTTCGACAGAATTTTGGTTTTACTTAGATATAATTTTGCCTTTTTATGGATAAACTGGGCAATGTAACCACTTTTCTCATAACATAGAGCTAAATGCGAGCTTTTATAAATTTCTCTTAAAATCGTTCTCAATGTTAGACCGGAATTTGACTTGGGTACGCTGCCTCTTCCATTAAGTCTGCGAATACTTCCTTGTAAATAAATTCTTTTAAATCTGGAAATAACTGGAAACTCTATGATTTTATAAATAATATTTACAAACCCGTGTGTATTGACTTAATTCAGCTTAATCAAGGGTACAAAGTAACAATATTAAAAATGCCAAACTTAACTATATGACATATGGGACAATTTCTGTAGTAACCTGGTTTGATCAAACTTGATCAAATTTTTGTGAAATATTTTTGTAGTTTTTTTTTCAAAGAATTAAATCTGAAAACTTTTTTTTTTTTCTCTAAGTACAGTCACCGAAATTCAGAGCTGTGAACGTGGGTCAAAATGGACCCGTTAATTTTTAAAATTTTTTTTCAAAACAAAGTTTTTATTTTCAAACAACTTTAGACTTCAAACAAAGGCTTGTAAAATTCGTATAGCATCTGTATCTTCTAATCGACTTTTGCCTTAAAACAAAAACTAACTTCAATGCTATTGAAATTTGGTAAAGTTTCGACGATGATTTGCGTACGAAATAACTGGGTTAGTTAGACTTTTTAATTCTTCGATGCTTAAGATTTAAACGTTCTATTGTGCAGATCAAAGTCTATTTGTTGTCTAATTACCTTCACCCATTTGTAGCTGTTGACTCTGTCTTGTCTTAAAAAAATCTTACGCGCGTTTTAACAGTTTCTTTGTTTTCGATTATTTACTCTGAGCGTATATACTGGAATGTTTGTATGCCTGTCGTTGCCGTAATACTAAAGCGATTTTTTTTTAGTTTTACAAAAATGGTAAAATTTTACAAACAACGACTGCCGTAATATTATTTGTTGTAGTACGTTGCCAAATCAAAAACACAAGCAATACCATTTTTTTTGTTTTTTTTTTTTTTTTTTTTTTGGCAAACAGAAAATCGTTCTCTTATTTTGTATTTTATTACATCAAGCCAAAAAGTCTTATTGTACTAATTTTTAGTTATGTAGGTCTGTCTTTCATTTCACAGACTTGCTTGCATTTAAATGTATGTGTGTGTATATGAATTTTCATGAATGTGTAATTTCTGCAAAGAAATAACAAAAATAGTAGTAGATTCTGTTGCTGCTTATCCACTAAAAACTCTTAGAGATATACAATAGCTTTTAAATATGCTGACGAAAATAATTGCTACCACGAGAGTTATTATGTTCGATTTGAAGTAAAGCTTTTAATAATCACAATCACTGCTATCAAATTATAATAATTATAACATATATACGAATGAATAAGTAACCTGCACATACACATATATGCTATGAAGTGATCGATCATGATATGATTGGAAGAAAAAGAAGAAGAAGTTAAACACTTTCATATCATATATACGTTAGATTTAATTATATTTTTTTATTGTATTTCACATTATATGTCATAACTGGACACACATATATATAAACTCACGTAGATCATCTTTTATTTAAAGGCATTCTTTGGTAATTGTATAATAGATTCGCTTAAAGCGCTTTTGTTAATTACAATAAATAAATCCTTGGGTTCATTAACACGAACATTTTGGTGCTTAAGGTCGTATGCTTGAGCCCGTCTAAATGCATTCTTTAGTAAGTTTATGTGAAGTGGATCCCCGCGTTTAAAACATTTGTTAATTGTGCGCGTAGCTTTGCGTTCGTTTAAATGAGTCTTTTGTTAATTAGGTCGAATCATTTCAGTTAATGAGAGTCCTTGCATACGTCAAAATTTTATGATAATTAGACGTGAATCCCTAGATCAATTTAAATGTTTTTTTTTCTTGCATACGTAATGCCTAGAAGGAAACTTTGGAGACCCCACAAAGTATACATATTCCCGATTTAAGCAAGCCGTCCATCGGTCTGTTCGTCCGTGTAATGTCTCCTGGTCTCAAAAATGAATATATTGGCTTCAAACTTGGTAAAAACAATGGAAGATCTTGTAAGCAGGTTAGTATTGAAAATGGGCCAGATCGGTCAAAGGACACATCCACAGTACGACATAGACTAAGAACACCTCTGCATTTAGAAGCAAAAAAAAAATTGAATTTTTTGCTTGTGGCTAATAAAACTATGCCAACAGATCCATAAAAATTTCCACAATCTGTGCAAAAAGTGGAAATAATCGACCACGCCCACTCCAAATAATAGAATATTGAAATTTAATTTTTTTATGGAAATATTTGCAACCTTAAGAAAGATACCTTTGGAACCACGTAAATATATTCTTGATCAGTACGAAGTTCGGAATCTATCTAGACGTATCCATCTGTCCGTCTGTCCATCTATCTGTCTGCTTATCTGTATAATATCTGTGGTAAATATTTTCCTATCTGCAAAAAAGCCGAGATATCAGCTTCAAATTTGGCGGAAACCAGTGGGTTTTATGACCAACATTTTTATCTTAAAAAAGGATGAAAAATTAAATTGTCAGAGGTGCGCGTGGTAATGAAAGAACTTCCAATGTTTCTGAATTTGAAGACAACACCTTCGTTTATGCGACCAAGGGAATATTTACCACAGACATTACAAAGACAGACGGACAGACGGCCATGCTTAAATCGATTCTAAATTTGATGTTGAGCAAGAATATATTTACTGTGTGGGGCCTCCGAAGTTTCCTATTGGTAGTTACAAACCAATACAATAACAAAATGAAATCTACCTTTCACCTTCAGTAGTGAGTATAAAAACAAGATAACAGCAATTTACTGTTTGTTCCTTAGACTACTGTTGTTCAAGTTGTAAAGATCATTGATATGTCACCTAAAGTAGAAGATCTCATTTTAATTGAAATTAGAAGTAGAAAATAAAGAAAAAAAAACCCCTCATGTTTATGTTAAAATTATTCAATTAATTCTCGTACTAATTCTCTCTATCTCAAGCTAATTAAGAAATGTTCTTATTGTAGTTTTTATGTGTTCATCTACAATTCATTGTCTTTTTTTCTTGTTTTTCTTTTTTTTTTTTCTTTTTTATAAACATAAAAGAACATAAAACAAGTAGTAAATGCCGCTCGATATAAAGCATAATAAAGTGTTAAACAAATAAAAGACAAGTTATTGCGGTGGCACACTTGGCTTTATTTACCCAATCATTAATTTCAGTGGGTATCGTCATAAATTATTATTGTTGTTAAAATATTTAATCTTTACATTAGAAATGAGCACACGTTTATATTCAAAATACATACATGTATGAGTATCTACATATATATACATACATTTACACCTAGATACATACATATAAAGGTGAGTCGATAATTATATATATGCATAGAAGTGTGTTTACACTTATGTGTAATCTACACGAGTGAAAGTTTTAATCTTTTGTTAAATTTCGATTTCGATTTCTTTTGTTTTTGTTTTTTTTTTCTTACATAGATTTTTGAATTTTTGAATATATATATATGAATATACATATATATATATATATATGTGAAAAATGTGCGTGAGTTTATTTCTTTCCTTTTCCTTTTTTTTTCACTTAATTTTCTGTATAGAGAAACAAGAAAAAAACTGAAGCATGCTTGGCTCGAAAGCTATTCATTAATAGTTTCATTTAATTCGATTTGTTAATTTTTTGTGATTAAAAGCGTTTCGTAAACGAACACCAACAATATTATTCATTTATTTATTTAATATTAATTAGTAATAAACACAAATTTAATGTATCTAACATACTAGAGAGGTTTGTGTCTTAAGTCTTTCGTTTTTTTCTTTTTTTTTGGCAAAATGAAAAGAAAAAGTTATGTAAAATTTTGTTGAAACACGACATAAAGACAGCATTAGTTGTAGCGCATCTCACGTAACTTATAATTTACACCTTAAAGGGCTAAAACTAATTATTAGGCAGGTTTGTGTCTTAAGTCTTTCGTTTTTTTGGCAGCATATATCTATTGAAAAAAAAAAGTTATGTAAAATTTTATTGAAACGCGAAATAAAGAATGCTTCAGTTGCAACGCATCTCTCACACCCTATGCACCTTGCGCCTTAAAGGGTTAAAACTATTTATTAGGCAGGTTTGTGTCTTAAGTCTTTCGTTTTTTCTTTTCTTTTTTTAGCAAAATGAAAAGAAAAAGTTATGTAAAATTCTATTGAAATAAAGAAAGCTATAGTTGCAGCGCACCTCTCATACCTTACAACTTGCACCTTAAAGAGTTTGTGTCTTAAGTCTTTCTTTTTTTTTTTTGGCAGAATGTATCTATTGAAAAGAAAAGGTTATGTAAAATTTTATTGCGAAACCCGAAATAAAGAATGTTTTAGTTGAAGCGCACCTCTCACATCCTATGCACCTTACACTTTAAAGGGGTAAAAACTTTTACTAGAATGGTTTGTGTCTTAAGTCTTTCGTTTTTTCTTTTTGCTTGTGTAACTTCTTCAAGAGTTTAGAATGATATAAAACCGCAATTGTGGGTGTGGCATATTGTTCATTTTTCTCATTCGTGTTCTTATCTTTCTCTGTAAAATAAATTT
Organism: Glossina brevipalpis; assembly: GCA_000671755.1. NCBI lineage: Eukaryota > Metazoa > Arthropoda > Insecta > Diptera > Glossinidae > Glossina > Glossina brevipalpis. The sequence continues at coordinate 1,869,514 of KK351019.1, forward strand.
TCAAAGAAAAGCACACAACAATAGTTTGTGTGACACAATCAAATAAAAATTAATAATTTTTGAAAACTTCGTTGCTATTCTCTGTGTGTAAAGATGTAAATTAAATCTTTTATTATTATTTTTTAAATCAAATATTAACTAGCTATACCATTTCATATGCCTGCCGATAATGGCTTCGGTGTTGCCGTTTGTTATTGTTATTTTTCAAAATTAATTTTTTTTTGTTTGAAACTTAAATGTATGCTTACCAACCTCATCGTATATTCTTCTCCTTCCTACCTTTCGTTTTATCTCTTTCATCCCTACGAAAGAGAAACTGTTAACTGTTGTTGAAAAGCTGTTACGGTGATTCCCCCCTTAAACTCTAATAACCATCTTGTAAACGATTGCTATACTAGAACGAAAAATTGTTATCCTATTAGTATGCGATATAATGTGAAATAAAATTTTATACGAAAATAATTTAAGCAATCTAAGATTAATAAAATTCTTTTATTTTTCTGATTGAATAGATTTCAATCTCAAGTGCCGCTTTTTAGAAAATAAAAACGAAATCAATTTCTTTATTTTTTAATTTTTTCTTCTTTCATGCCTTGCATGCAGTAAAATTATGGATGAAATCTTGACGTCATTTTAAGAACTAAATCCTTTTGAGACACTTTTCAAATCATTTTATAAGAAAAGCACTGAAATGTTAGAGAACTTCTTCCGGTGTCTGAATGTCTCGCTCTTAAAAAAGACAATTCTGATGAATAAAGTTGATCTTAAAAAAAAAGTTTGTCTTTCTTAAACTTCAGAAATATTAACACATATATGATATGAAGAATTTTTGAAGAACAATTTTTTTAATTTGTTACACATCACCAGAGGCTGGGGTGGGAGTTACAGTACTTTAATGGTACTTTAATGGTAAGACTTCATAATGGTTATATTTTCTTAAATTTTAAACAATTTCAGGTTTGTCAATTCGTCCGTCTGTCCGTCTGTCCAACTGCTTGTTTGTCGCTTACTCTTAAAGCACTTGTCTGCGTAAAGGACGTCTTGGAAAGTTAAAGTTCAGCAGATATTTTCCTAATTGATGGTCGTAGATTAAAACTGAATTGAGTGGGCGTGATCCGTCCACTACTATACTATCAATGAAACATAGCATCTATTAAACTAAAACTTTTGCCCGCAATTTGCAGCATTTCAATGTGAGAATGGAATAGAGTGGTGGATGAAAACGCCCACTAGAAGCATAGACTTTAACTAAAGAATAATAAGAAAATATAGTACTAATATTAATAAAATCTTTTTTTTTTTACCTAATATAAATATTAGGAAGAAAAAAAATATTTTTTTTTTAAATGTAATAACAATAATAATAATTAGGAAGAAAAACGAGAAGGAGGAGGAGGAAGGGGGAATCCTCTGACACTAATAGTTGAAAAGAAAAATTAAAATGTAAGGTTAGCCGCTTGCGATGTAAGATGAAATTAAGAAATAAAATAAAAAGAATTTGAAAATTAAGAAATTTTAAAGATTACTCCCTGAAAATTAATCAAAATCTGAATATTTTTCCTTATTTATGTGATACTTATTACCCTACTTTACGTCAATTACTGATTTTTAGGAGTTTTTAAGAATTTTATACATTTTCTTTTGGTTTTTTTTTTTCATTGTTTTGAATCTCTAAAGTATCGTTTAATTTAAAACACACGCATTAATGTATAAATTATCAATTATAATTGTATTGCTTTTGAAGAAGAGAAATTATTTTAAATTTATTTTCATTTCTCTAAAGTATAATCACAAACAATCTTTTTGAACAAATGTTTTTGTGTGGAACCTTACTTACTGTAAGTAACTAAGTATGAATATGAAAAGAAAAAAAAAAAAAAAAAGAAAAAAATACTTGAAATATAAGGTCAAGTAATAATATTCGCTTATAATATTTTGGAGAGAGAATATCACTTTTTGTAACGCCTCATAGCGTTCATTTCCAGTTTATTTACATGTTCAACACGTTTTGTTGTGTTATATCATCATTTATTTACAATTTGTTTGAATCTTGATCTTGAGTGTTATACTCATTTAGCCTTAAAAAAATAACTACGGCATCATTTATCTGTACTTACTGTATGTGCTTAGCAATTTTTAAACGAGTTTCTTAACCCATACACAATGCGACAATATGTAGAAATTAACTAGAGAGAGAGAGAGAGAGAGAGAGAGAGAGAATAACTCTTGTGTATTTGGATCATAGTTCAAAGCTAAAGCGATCTAGCATTGTAATGCATTAAAGACTTGAGAAGACTTCGCCTAACTAAGCTATGGATTATTGTCACGATTGATTTGAATTATTTCATAAGAAAAGGTATCGTAAAGTCAACTCTTGCGTACATAATCGAAGATTTTGATTTACACAATTACAACGATCTTTAGAGTTTCAAGCTCCCACGTTCTTGCTTAAGCGAAACATTGGAAATTTTCTCATGTTACGAAAAAAAAAAAAAAAAAAAAAAAAAAAAAAAAAAAAAAAAAAAAAACCTCTTTAATTTTTTTTTCTCTCTTATGTCGTCTTAGATCATCTACATACTTAGACCGTCTTTCTATGCGCCCGTTTATCAAACGTATGTGAGGTGCGGCCACATTAGATGAAATTAGAAATTTACGTCAACATTCCAAAACAAAAATATTTGTCGAAATACCGATGGGATAGTAGAAGTAAAAGTATTAAATTAAATTATAAAAGCATAGATAAGAAATATTTTATTTTTTACAAAAACTGTTTCGCAAATTCGTAATGGGTATGCCCCATGCGCAAGGGAAGTATGCAGAAAGCTCAATCACTGCTTAAGAAATTATTTGTAATGTTTCGTTAACACATATCAATCAAATTAAGTGCTTAATCGACCACGACCACGTCATTGAATGGCCAAAACAATTCATGCATAATTTTAAAAATCATTTGGTAGTTTTTTCAATCAGTTTTTTGCAATCATTTAGTGTTACTAAGTCTTTGAAAAAAAAAAAATAAATTTAATAAACAATATTTTCGAGCTTGAATTTATTATTCATTTTAAAAAGTTAGATGAATTATCAAGTGAAGAATCTAAAGATGAGGTTTCTAGAATTCTACCCGTTTCCCTATTTATGAATTTCGATGGCCGGAAAGGAAACTTGAAGTCTAAACGAAAACTTATCTAATATCATAAGCGAGTAACGTATAAATCTACTGCTCACGCATCACCCCGCCCAGGCATTGGTATTTTAAAAATTCGAAAATTCTTCGCAATAAAAAAGATGACAATTTTGTAGAAAAATTTGTGTTCGTCGCATATCGCACAATTTAACGTCTACTTAAAAATAACTTCGCGTCAGATGGTGCAAGAAACAATTTGAAGAATTGCAATGGAGAGGGTGTGGTATATAACAACATACGTTACGGGCGATTAATATTGTATAGAAAATATTATGCCATCATGCCAAAAAACAAAAAAAAACAGCAATAAATCTATACTCTGCGTCTTTGAATGTAAAATTAATTCGCCGTTAAACATGTGCATAAAGAAAAAAAATTATTGCTTGGTTCTGGTCTTTAGACTATCGCATTGCCTCTATTACCTTAGGGGATAATGTAACAATTACTTCCGAATGGTCCCCACAAGTCTTGTGCCAATTATTGTCAATAGAATACATCAAAGTAGCCGAGACGCACGATGCTTCTATGTAACGACAATAAGTGCACGTCGTTCGTGCATAATAAAGTATTAGGTGCTTGCAAAAGTTTTGATCACTAACTTCTACAGGTAAAAATGTTAAAGTAATGGGATATACCAATGTAAATAAGGATTGAATTCGATCATTTTGACCTTCCTCTACTTAAAAGAACAATTTTCCATTTAGTTTTACTGAATTATTCAGTGTATACAGCCGCTAATTATAAAACGCTCAAAATTACATTTTCTACATTCATTGTTGACATTCATTTTCAACATTCATTATTTGAAAAAATCTACTATTGAAGGCCATAAAAAGCTTTAAGAAGCTTAGGGTGATACTGCTCTATCATATTTCAATTTTCACTTTGGTTTTCGATGGTTTAAAAATGGTCATTTCGGAGTCAAGGAGAAACAACTGCTAGGAGTACTAATAAATTTCGAAAACGACGGAAACTCAGCACAATCTCTCAGAGAACATCCGAACAGCTTAGAAATCCAACAGGAAGAGATTACCAGGCATATCAGAATAGAATACAGTCTTTGTGATGTTTGTAAAGTTTATAAGCAGATGTTTTTACTTAAAATAGTAGATTAGAGTTTTACTTTAAGTAGAGAATAATGATCGTATTCGAGGCAAGTTGGTATAAAAGAGATAAAAGTTCTTTTAAATAATTGTAAAAACCATTGACATGGAGAAATAAAGTCTAAGCTGTGGGCGTAGTGGTTAAAAAATAAAGATTGGATTATAAACGGTCAATAAGTCCTGGTGTCAACAAAGCTTAAAATGAATGCTGTAGTAGAAGGCGTTTATCTTTTAATTTTAGACGGGCACTGCTAACTCGTCTTTATAGACTGTATAATCAACTTACACTATTTGACTGTTCACGCCAAGACTGTCACTCTTGCCGCGCCAAGACATATTCAGCGAACAGTGTTCCTAATTAATTTGAATTGTAATAAAAAAATTGTTCTACGCAAAGATTTAGTTAACGACAATTATTTATAACAATTGAATTTATTTAATACACTGGCATACTCTTATATACTAAATTTCTTTCTCTCTCTTTCTCTTTCTAAGCTAAATCAAACAAAATCAATCAAACAAAAAGTGCTTCTTCTACAAAAATTATAACATAAATAATAAAACGTTTGACTGGGTGCTGATGCAATTTAATACTTAATGCATACGCAGCATTTTCGGGAGTGTGTTATTTGTCTTTTGTCTTTTTACTTTGTTTTTTTTTTTTCAAAATTTGCACACTACGCTGTGTTTACATTATTTTGTATGCACACGCTACATTATGCATACATCTGAGCAATATGGACCTTATCTGATGAAAAATACAAATACATGCAGTTGTTTTGTACAAGAATATTTTTAACACAAGTTATACAAGAAGATAATGAGAAAAAGACTTAATTTTACTTTTAATTAATTAACACTTGATGTTGTATGCAAAGCTAAGGGTGTGAAGATAAATTCGAATTTAACTAGCAAAGACATACACCATTAACATTAACAGAGCTCTGTAAAAGCATTAACATAGCTCTGTAAAGCAATAAGCATCAAGCTATATTTGGATTTGGAAGCACACTCCGTCCAAATTAAGATACCTAGGAAACTTTTGTAAACGTCATATGAATCTACATAGAACAACCTTTAAAATAATATACCAAATGAACCCGCTATTTTAGTAAATTCCTTTCCATAAATGCTTGAATATCGATATATCAACGGTAGCCGACCAAACAAAATTACCCATATTAGAGCCCCTAGTACGGTCAAACTAGAAAATTCCAACGATATTCACATACATCACGTGAATGTGTATGGAAATAGCTTTCAAATAAGCTATGTGAATTCAAATTCAAAAGTCGGGTTATGCTGTGGTACCAAATTTCAAAAAATTATTAAAAATACTTCTGGAAAGCCGAATTTGAATTCACATAGATTAGTTGAAAGGTATTTTCATACACATTCAGGTGATGTATGTGAATATTGTTGGAATTTTCTAGTTTGGCCGCACTCATCTGAGTATTTATTTTTGTTTTTTTCTTTTTTTTGTTCATGATATGATGAAAATTTTATATGATTTCATGTAACATAGATATCAACGCCTTTTGAATGTAAGCCGCTCAACGACAAGTACAAAAAAAATTGTTTCTAATTTTTTCCTTTATATTCTTATTTATATTCAATTTTTTGCATCCACTTTTTTTTTTGGATCTTTTTATCTAATTATTAATAAGATGGCTCCAGACTCAAAGGGGAAATAAATGTTAAACGTTTAAGAGTTAATAATGCAACTTCACTAGAAAAAAAAAACACACACAAATACGGAAAATATTCCTTTTATGTCTTATAAAACTTGTAATTTAAGTTTTATAAAAAAACAAAAAAAAGTATTCGAAATAATTTACAAAAGTTTTGTCCGTATGCCTGAAATTCAACTCTCTTTTGCAATAACTAAGATCAAGATCGACCAGTTCGGTTAAGTTAATTGTCACGCCCTCTCTATATGAAATTTGTTGTTTTTTTTCTTTTATTTTGTATTTATTTTTTTTTTCAAAAAGTTTACATATTTTCATGTTTAGCCATGTTATGCCTGGCTACTAACCAATAATTACTCTACTTCACATAGTAAACAAATCAACTGCAGTTATGGGGTTTGTTAAACCAAGAGATTCGACTTGTGATACATTTTTCAATAATTTTTGTTGACTTTGTAGGCTTGTTTGTTGTTGGTGTTTATGTTAACGTTGAAGTTGAAGTTGTTCTTTAACGGACAAGAGTTGTGCAACAGTTATACGATTTGTTAACTTGAGCTCGTCATCCTATTTTACATAAAATGACCGGACTTTCCTCTTATCAAAAATATCAATGAAATCAAGTTTTTTTTTTTTTTGTAAAGAACTAAATAAACGGCGAACAAGTTCACTTTAACAAAACAAGCATTGCATCGGGTTTATTATTTACAATAATATTAATTACAATCATTTTCTTTTTTTTTTTAAATTGCCCGTTAGCCTATTTAGAAACTTTCATTGCTGCCATTGGCATGCTCTAGAAAAAATCTTTAAATTTTATATGTCACACATAAAAGCATGTTATTATTATTATTATTATTGTTATTAATTCATAATAATATCTTACTCAAATTGTTTAAGCGATATTTTAAGAGTTCAGTTGATACCCAGTTTTTAATAAATTTTTTTAATAAAACTTCTTATAAGATAATCAAAGATCGATACGATGCATTGACAAGTATATTCTTATTCTTCAAGAAAAGTGTAATGAACTCTTTATAAAGGAAAATTCCTAACATTACATACTTAGTTGCATTACTTCCTTGCATGATTCTCGCTGTGTGTACTAATCTTCTCTATCTTAATTGATTCGAATTTTGCTAGAAAAGATAAATTATTGAAAAAAAAAAAGAGAAAAATTGATTTGAATTGAATTGAAGTCTGAAAATTTATCGGTAATATCGGTAACACATGCATGCATACATTCATAGTAATAGAAAGAAAGTACTTACATTTCATTCCTTAGTAGGAATAGTTAATTACTTCCGCGACAAGTTCGATAAGTTTGTTTAAAGAGCAACCAACCAACTAAGAGAAAACGGCAAACGAATGATATTCCTTTCGTAGTCGAATCTTGTGTGTGCCTTTAGATGAGATCTATCCTCTTTAAACTTGATATTGCTTTATATAATATTGATTTTTGTTTATGTATCATCCATATAATATAATCATCATTTTATTAAGAATTAATTATTATTGGATTGTGAATTTACGATAACGTCAACTTAATGTGAAAAATTAGAAAAACTTCTTCTTCTTAAAGTATTCACCAAATAATAACAAGTGATTTGCTCCGTTGCCGTAAAAAAGTAATTAAAAATATTTACAGAGTTGCACGAATTTATTTTCAATAGCGCTTCAATTTTCAGGCACTAAATTCTTCATTTCGATTTCTCTCTTTACGATTGTTGCGATTTAAGGAACTTGGCTTAGGAAAATTCGTTGCTTACAAATTTTTCAAAACAAGAGCGCATTTCCTTCTGATGTTTTCTTAATCCTCTTGTATATTGTGGATTTCCAGCTACAGAGTGCTTCTTTATTGTAAGACGCTAAAAGGTAAACTTATTTGCTTTTAATATTTCCCCAACATTTTACAAAAATCCCTATTCAGCAGAGTTGCCCAGATGTTATGTAAATTCATTTCATCAAACACAGAATTTCCCTTACATCATATAACGTAGCAGAGAAAAGAACTTAGATTCTAGTTAAATAGATCTAAATAGATAGTACTAAGATCCAAAGAGATCTTACATGTATAATTGGAGACAACTTTGAGCTTCAAAATACTAAAGTTCTCTATCTCTAAGTCATTGCTGCTATCTTCACTCTTTATGAAATTTTATTGTCTCTTCACTTTAAGGTTTTTACTTTAGCTTTAAGAGACTTAAACTGGAAACTCGGTTGAGCCGCGCTTATGGACCTAGCATTGGGGAATAAATTAAACCAAAAAAAAAAGGTCGAAGAAGAAAAAAACAATTTATTTTATTTATTTTTATTATTTTAAATCTTTTTGTACTCTACATCACTTGTAGTACCTGATGTACGTAGCACCCAGAAGGAGTTAAGATAGATCCAGCTTTTATTGCAATGATCTATACAGAATCTTTTTCAGAATTCTTTTCTGAATCGATTTAAGTCTATCTGTCTGTTTGTCTATCTGGTCGTTTGTCTGATGTCTGTTCATATTCATCGAAAATCGATTTAAACCGGTCTGTCTGTCTGTCCATATGTCCGTCTGTGTGATGCCTGTTCATCATTCAAAAATCGGTTAAAGACTATCTGCCTGCTTGTCTATCTGTCTGTCTGTGTACCTGATGTCTATTCATGTATTTTTCTAGTCAAACGACAAATTGCAATTTTTTAGGTATTTCGACGAAATTTTGGTATAGCGACGTGTTTTGGCTCAGTCACGAATTCTGTTGAATATGAATTCAACCACCGCTTTTATGATCACCGCCCATATTATGCCGCAATCTAAAAAAAAGTCTTTAATAATAAAAATCAGTAGAGACTAGGATTTTGGTATATAAAACAGTTAAATATTTGGATCGTATGTTATCATCGCCTCCCATAAAAGCTTTCTTATGAAAACTAAATCTTTATATGATAAAAGGATTAATATTTTTTGAATGATGAAAATAAGCCCGTGATAGTTATTTGATATCAACATTAATAATACTAGATTTGTACCACGTATATCTATTTTTTTGACTACATCCTATATAAGGGTTGCCGTTGAAAGTAAATGTTTATATAACCAAAAACACCGATTTTCAACATTTCACTGCGAAAATTGACTCATAACAGTGATTTGATATAAAAATTAAGTGCATTAAATTTGGATTACGTAGGTCTATTTTTGGACTAAATTCTATATAAGGGAACTCATGAAAACTAAGCATTTAAATGACAAAAGAGTCTCATCTTTAATATTTCATGACGAAAGTTGGTCCGTGAGAGTAAATTAAGAGTAAAAATTCCTTGCACTAAATTTGGTCCACAAAGATCTATTTTTTTGATAATCGTATTCAGCATTCATCAAAGTTCTTATGAAAAGTAAATCTTTTTATTGGAGAATAAGTTAAATTTACGGTAAAAATAAGTCTCTAATGGTGTCTTAAACATAAGACTTAACCCTACCAATTTTGGATCAGTTAGATCTATTTTTTAGACAACATCATAATATATTTATAATTTCTGATGTTTTCTCAAGAAAACAGGTGAAGAATTGTACTAAGCAAAGTTGTGTAAGGGGTAAGGGGTCGGGCTTGCCCGACTATAATGCTTTCACTTGTTTATATTATATTATATAGAATTTAATTTATTCTCTAGATCTAGAAATATAAGCGTGGGAGTCTTGGTTCATTAAATATTCCTTGCAATTCCCCCCTTTTGCGGACAATAATTCCAATCATTTTTGATCCCTTTAAATCATATTTCATAAATCAGTTCAATTACAGCATTCACTTTACAAGCCTTTAGCCTTTGCCTTTGCTGCAGCAAAATTATTATGAAATATTTTCAAAACCTTGCAAAAAGTGTGAATGAATTTCAAATATCGTTATTCATTTAGCCCGCTTATGCCGTATTTTGAGATCGATTGATTGCTTTGTGAAAAAAGCGGAAATGCAACTTAAAATCAAATCAAATGATGAAAACAAAAAAAAAAAAACAAAATTAATTCAAGTACGCAATATATATATGTATATATATATATATATATATACATAGAGAATGGCATTAACTAGAACGTGACTTAAAATGCGTAGAGTTTCCATTCAAGCGTTATACAGTAAAATAAAGTTAGAAAACGATAAAAAAATACAAAAACAAAAATCATATACGACTTAAGACGAAATCTTTCAACACTTAACTCTCCTTCTCTTATGCGTTTATAAAATGCTAACACTAGACACATAACCTCTCTAACTGAGATATAAATTCCTTCTGTCTTACTCGAGTAAAACTCTTGATGTGTAATAATTGAATTTTAAAGATTTTCATGCATAGATAAGTGCGAAAAAAAATTCAAAATAAATTCAAAAAAAAAAAAAAAAATCAAGAAAAAAAAAATAAATAAACAAATGTTTAAAACTGTGAGGTTATTTAACTTTAAGAAATATTTGAGTTAAATTTTAAACGGATATTCGTTTAATTGTTTAAGTGTTTTCGCTGTTAAATGCAATTTTTCAAAATATGTTTTTTTTTTATATTCATAGACGTTTAGTCATAGACGCACTAAACGTATACGAACTTGTGTGTGTTTTTTTACTTCAAATTAATATAAATATTTTTATGATCTCTCAAGAAATATTAAATATTCATACTCTACAAAGTATATAAATAATATATTTTATGATCTTCCAAAACATTAAACATATTCTACAGAGTATATAAATAATAACAATTTTTAAGTGTTACAAACAAACTATCATATTAAATGTATCGTCATACTAGAGTGACGGTTCATATAAAAAATAAAAATTTCGATTTTAAAAGCAACAGTTGTTTTTATATACATATATATATATAAGTCTGTATACAAAATATTATTACTCATGAACACAAATAACCTTGATTAACAAAAAAAAAAAAAAAAAATTTTTTTTTCAAAAATAAATAAATAAAAACAAAAAAGAATACATATCAAAAAGAAGAAAAGAAAAATCTGTTTATTAAAAACAAGTATTGTTTTTTTTTTTTATTTTATTTTTTATTGGCTGTAATTTTATAAAAATATTTGAAAAATGCATTTAAATTCTAAACTTAAAGTCAACAGTCACAGTAACAACAAAAGCCACAAATTCCCCTAACAAAAACAAAAACAGAAAAAAAATTCTATAGAATATTTCAACACACGGTAAGAAAACGAAGAGCATAAAAGAATATAAAAAAAAAAAAAAAAAAAAAAAAAAAAAAAAAAAAAAAAAAAAAAAAAAAAAAAAAAAAAAAAAAAAAAA
>KK351019.1:1880807-1894302 GCA_000671755.1 Glossina brevipalpis
AAAAAAAAAAAAAGTTGATGTGTTAAAATTCTGACGCTCTTGCAGTTTACGTTCATATTCATAAAAACAAGTTGCATGATGCAGTGAATAATCTCGATAAACATACAAATGAAAGAGAATATATACGCTAAGCAACGTTAAGTTTAGCTATAATCGAATCTTTAAATCGCACCACTATTCAAAAGGAATGCTTGGGAAATATATTAGAGGTTAGGTGTCAATAAACAAAAGATTACATATTTGCTTGATTAGTTTTTAAAACGAGTTTGGCTTAGGCCAACTCTGTCTACTTATCGCACTAAATATTGATTGGCAAAGAGTGGGACAAAATTTGCGGTTTTTCACTTAAGCAAATAATTACTGTGTGTTAAACTATTAATTTCTATACCGATATTCCGATTTAGATATTGTTTGCGGTTATTGTTCCGCTCGTACTTAAGAAGTAAAATAAATTAAAGCCGAAATTTTGTGACGGCATTTTAAGAAAGTATTCATTAAGAGCATTTATTGTTTAAATACATTTTGAATATTTAAAGATAAAATAGACATTTTCGAAGCATTTCACTTTGTTCACTTTTTTCGAAAATTCACGAAACTCGCTAGGCGACCCGTATGAAAAGAAATTCATAAACAATGTGTTTATGTCCGTTTCGCGAGAACTTTTAATAAACACCAAGAAAGTCTTCGACTAAATCAAGTCGCCCTTTTTTTTTTAACCTAACTAATCACTCAGGGAATGTCCTGTACACGTTGGCCAGGAAGTCATCGAGAAAGAGAAAGAAGTAGAAAATGATCACTGCTTAGTGAATGTATATCCACTCGTTAAGCTTTGTACCTTTACACTCTGGACATTTACCACAACTACGACTAAGTATAGTTTACCAGAGCGATATTCGAACCCCCGAACACCAGCTTGGTAATGGCGATTTCTATCTTTCTTGTTTTTACGACAGTATAAATCAAGTCGACAATCAATTCGAGTTGATGACTCTAGAAATCAAATTAGCTCTCAAAACTAACCAAGGAAGCCTTTTGACTCGTTTTTAAAATGGTCTTCGGCCAAACGAAGTCCATTAGAAACGAGATTTAACAACTATAGAACGTGAATATATTCTCAGTATTTACAAAATAAGTGTTACGTTTTCGTTTAATGCAATTACAACTGCTTCGATACTATTCTTTTTTGAAATTTAATTGCGTTTCGTTTTTTCGAAGTCAAATGAGATTAAACATAATCTCAACTTTTGAATAACTTTTTGGGGACATTTTGCCTTTAACGGATTAGACATAATCCGAACTTTTGAATAACGTTTTGGGAACATTTTGCATTTAATATAAAATTGAGTTTAACTGCGTAATAAACTTCAACCAGCCTGCTAGAGTATTCACTTTTATTTTTTTAGAGATCAGACATAACCTCAACATTGAACAAAAAATAATTTAAAGAAATTTCTCTTTGAAAATGTCTTCACTTTTTTTGTTTGCGAATATAATCCTATATAATCTCTCTATTAGAGTTTCTGCTTTTCCTTACAAAAGCGGCATTTTTAAAAGAGATCAGACATAACCTCAACTGTGAAAAAAAAATAATTTAAAGAAATTTCTCTTTCTTTTGTTTGCGAATATAATCCTATGTAATCTCAACATTAACTAACGCATTCAGAGATCCGAAACTGACACACCTGAATCCTACAGGAATTAGATGCAACATTGAGTGACTAAGTTTACAATTTAATTAGAAGCTAACATAGAGACCAGATATAATCTTAACATTAAAAAGGCAGTTTTTTTCAAGATATTTACTCTTCCATTTGAAATTTATTTGATTTCGCTATCGAACATTCATTTAACAACTAGAGACGTAAGATATAGAGACAGCATTGTTCATTCAAATATTTCAAGACACACACTCTCTCTCTCTCTTCCTTTTTGGCATCCATCTGAAATCTATTCGACTGATGAATTGAACAATTCGTCAGAGACACTTTTAAAAGCAAAATTTCACCAGACTAAGTCTTTCAATAAGCTTTGAATGATCGATTTGCACGCGAATCCGAATCATTCAACCGACAGTTTTGAATAATTATACACATTTACAGGACTTCCACTTAATGAATTGTATTCAGTCATATCTATTTTTATCTTATAAGCACAATAGAAAACCAGTATTTGAATAATGTTTGAGTGTTATAAACACTTGGGTATTTATGCGTAAACATATGGTTATTTTACATGAATATCTAGCATTGAATATGCAAAACGCCAGCGCAATTTAAATCTTATGAATTTGTAGGAGCAATTATTGTGATAACATATGGTTAATATATAATCGAAATTTAAACTTCAATAAATTCAACAAAACAGTAAGCTGCCACTTTAGGCGAAGTATTCGCGTTGCGCTCATATACAAGAAAAGTTGCGTCTTTCAGTCTTAGAAATTAAGAATTCAGTCTTAGAAATTGTCATAAAAGTTTAGAATAAAAAAATTACTTGAAATCGGATTGGAAAATTTGGAATAGTTGGCCTAACAACCACCATAAATTCTATAATCTTTTGATGATGTAAGGATCACAAAACTCTTTCGACCATCTTTTTATGTAATTAAGAAGCAATTTTGATTTATTTAGAACCAATTCAATGTGTTAATGAAATCTCAATTTAGAATCAAATATAACTCCTAAGTCACAAAAGCTGATAACATTATCAAGCTTATAATTTTGAATGTAGTAGATGGGGGGGCAACTTATTGGACCAAGAAAATGACAGGTTTAGACTCATATCATTCAGATCAGATTAGTAATGTCTAACTGAAGACTAATGATGTCTGACTGAAGACTGAAGACTGATGATTCGTTCCTTCCTTGAGTTGAGGTTATGAAAAATTTTTACACAACTAAAAAGATCATTTAAGAAAGATGTGAAGAAAAGAGTTCCAAGATGACTACCTTGAGGAACAACAGATGGAGCTAATATCCTTCACGATTGACATGTATTAAACGAAACTGTTTATAAGCGACCTGCAAGGTATTCTTGAAATCAGGAGACCAAGGAGTAAGAACAACCAAAGCGTCTCAATTTAACAAGTAAGAAATTATGATCGAATGCCTCCTGGAAATCAATATAAATAACATCCTCATCCTTTACCTCAAGGAACTCATCCTTTAATTCAAGGGAGATTCCCCGTACCTATTCTAAATTTGATTTTAAAAAAATACTTTAAATCTTCATTTCTATGCCTAATAAATATAGTAGGATTTATTGGATTAAATTGAGCTTTGCGTGATTACCGAGTATTTGAACGAAAAAGTTCAGAATTTTCGACTTAGAAGAGGGACTCTTTTATTAATAAGAAATATTTAAACTAACTTATCGATAAAATCCTACGGTGTACACTAGAGAATGTCCTTTTAAAAGTATTGTAATAAATGCGAACGAAAAAAGATGAAAATTCTAGGAATTGTAACGCGTGCTGTTTTGAAATTTCATGTTTAGAAAATAACGCAATTACAGTTTTAAAATGCGTTATGATCATGCTCTTTTGTAATAATATATTTTTTATTATGTTTTTTTTTATTAGTCTACATCCCCAAAGCTATAAAAATGTTCTTCGATGTCCAAATATTTTTCATGGTTCTCTTTCCTCGAAGATTTATCGGCTGCATCTGTCGAACAAAGAATCAAACGAATCTCCCAGCAGAAATTCATTTGTTATAGTCAGGTCTGGTTAGCGCTTAAAGAAAAGGTCAACATTTTAAACAAACAATTTTTTTGTCGTTATTGAATATGTTTCCTATCTACCCGAAAAGGTCTAAAGCACCTATTTTTTGTTGTTTTTTTTTTTTATTAAATTTATGATGGTGATACACCTTAATTGAATTACTTAAAAATATCTAAATAAAAAAATATTATATTTACATATAAATTATTACATAAAAATTTTAATTTATATTAATTAATAATTTCATACATTTTGTCATTGTTTACCGCTCTCTTTGAGAAACTTACAAATCATTTTCATTATCTCAACTTTCATGCAAAAATGGCAAAAAACAAAGAAACTTAAAAATCACCGCTAAATCAATGCAATCGTTTAATTTCAGAAAAAAAATTCTCTTTTTTTTCGTCTCAATACAAAGCTTGGATATAATCACAACTTCTTATTGACTCAAAGAGCTTCTTATTGACCCAAAAGAGCTTACTATTGTAACAGAGGTGATGTATGCAAATACACAAGAAATAGATCAATTCACTCTCTTCTCTCTCTCTCTCTCTCTCTCTATCCCGCTCTGTCCGTGTCTCATGCGCGCTCCCTCTCTGTCTTTTCTCTCTCTTCTATCTTCTTCTTCTCTCTCTATGTTTCTCTCTCTTTCTTTCTCTGTGTGTCCCTCTCTCTTTTCTCTCTTCTCCCTATCTGTCTGTTTCTCTCTCTCTCCCTCTCTCTCTTTCTCTCTATGTTTTTTTCTTTCTCTCTCTTCTCCCTCTCTCCCTGCGTTTTTCTCTCTGTCTCTCTTCTCTCTCTCTCTCCATTTTCAAGTTTCTCTCTCTCTCTCTCTTCCTCTTTCAGTTCGTCTCTATATAGCAATTTTCATAGAGATTTTCTAAGGCACAATAAACCGATAATATAAATACTAATTCATACATACAAACAACAAAAATTCTTTTGCGTCTGTAAACCTTGAAATTCATTTTCAATCTTTAGTATTTGTTAAGTACACTCCCGCGTAAAGCAAATAATTATAATTTAAAAAATTATTTTATATTTATAAGAAAAAACTATTTCAAGAGTTTAACGAGGATGTACTTTTCATTTTGATTCTCAACTTATTTCTATTTTCATTATAAAAAAAATGCTTTAGAAAACCACTAGAAAAATAGGAAACAATTAGATAATGAAAAGTTTACACATTAATAATAGACCAATCGAACTTATCAACCTTCCAAGTTAATTGCTTTCTAAATACTTAAAATTAAATTTAATGATCGTTCGAAGGTTCGTATTATTACTTGTAAAGTTCGTAGAGCAGGAAAAAAAGGTTAACAATCACTCAATTAACGTTCAAGCTGATCGCATTATTTATGGCAGACGAAACTTCTCATATTCTTTGTGAATTCTCTTAATAGTAATCATTTCATACAATTACGGCAAAGGAACGATATTTTCCACTATCCGTTCCGTTTATTAACAGTAAATAACATTCTGTGCGAAGTATCAAAATAAACAAAAAAATACTCTAACTATGCTCAGGGATGATTTTCTTTTTTTTTTAATGTTATGAAGCAAAGGAGCAATCATCGTTGTTCGATATCAAACGATAAGTTTTAGTTTCGATTTTATATTTGTAAGAGAGTACATTCGATTGCTTGTATCTTCAAAAAAAAAAAAAAGTTTATAGACTAATCTACCCATACAAACATTCCTCGCAGTTATCAAAATGCGCTTATTTCCGCTGATTGTTTGAGGTTATCTCCGTAAGCAACAATTTTCCAAGCATCGTCATAAGAATGGTAGTATCACTTAGAAAAGACTGAAATAGGTGCTAATCACACATAAGAAATGCTGCGAAAACTACAGCAAATTCGCCTTAAATGGTGTTGTTAACTATATCCGCCCTTAGCGTTCTTATTGCAGGTTCTCCTACCCTGCACTACTGTTTTTTGAGCTTCTGATATTGTTGTCTTGCTTCCATTTATAATCAACAGTCACGATGAGGCACTACCTTCTTCCGAATTAACCAAAAAACAAAAAATTATTACGCTTTTCGCATTTGATTCTTTTTTCGCACAGAACCCGACTTATTCAGAGCGGCCAGTGTTACACACGCTGGGGTCGGGTAACTCAGGCTATGACGGAAGTCTGAAAAATACTACTTTTATAAGAAGTTATAGGACTAAGTAACAGCCATGTCTTAAAAAAGTACTTAAGTAGTAAGGCCGATTCTTACATTTGGTAATACTGTTTTATACCGAAGGGCTTCTTTTCGAGTCTCTATGAATGGTTTCACAACATAAAATGATGCATTGTTAGGATTTCATACACTTGCAAATTGCAACTGAAGATGAATTAGCAAAATCCGGTACACATTGGACCGTGAAATTGTTTTGCCTTCCATTTTCCTACGCAATCGGCCATGTTTCCTTACGTACAAACTGACCTAATGCATGTTATTATGCTCTTTGCTATATACCACAGAATTAATCTTTTCGAAATACTACACAGTTTTGGACGATTGGGTCCGCTGAGATAGCAGAACGATTATCTTCGTTAATAGTAATTGTCCCATTAAAGAAAACAAGAGTTTAATAAGATTTATTTTCTTCTTCTTCTTCTTGAAGTATTCAGCAAAACACAATACATAATTTACTGCTTTTGTATTAAAAAAAATAAGAATAACAGTAAGTACAGATGAGTGACATTCCATAAAACTTTTTATAAAATTTCTTTTTTTCTTCCACAAAAATTTCTAAAATTTTTCCTTTTTTTTATTTTTCGTTTGTAAAAAAGCAAATTATACTTCATCGCCCTTTGGCTACGCATCTGCTTACATTTTAATAGCTCTACATATGTATATATGTATTTATTTGTATAAAACACGTGCTAATTAAACGTGAAACCTGCAACTGCTATAACTACATTCAATCTACATTTTGCGGTTTAAATCATTAGTGCTGTTAAACATACATACTGCTCGACGGGATAACCATAAATAAATGTCATAATTTACTTAAGTTACGCTATTACGAGCATTTAATGTGTATTTCAACACGCTTAAGCGCATTCAATTTAATTATCTTAATGCAGAAGATGTGAAACATAAACATAAATTTCTTAAGTAAACAATTTCTTTTATGTGTTGTATGATGAGAGAGAGCCCGAATACTAAAGGCTTTGGCTATATAAAAGTCAACAGCCGCTAATTGCTACTTCGTGAATATCATCACATAAAATTTATTCGTTAGAATACTTCATAATTCTAGGCAGTTGAAAACAACTATAATTATTTTCACTTTTTATTCACGTCGTTCTTATAAGAAGATTTAAAAAATATTCCGGTTGGTTGGCTGCGCCAACTTAATTAAAATTCGAAACGCATTATAATATTATATTCATTCGTATGGACGGATACAAGCAACAATATATGGATAAATGCATTAAGCATTCATAAGTGCGCTCATCTATCTATTCCTTACTTAACCCTATAAACGAAAGGTAGACAGACGTTCAAAGGAAAAAAAAAAACATAAAGACTTTTTATCGTGTTTTATATGCATTATAATATAGTAGTAGAAAGAAGAAACAAAACCTACACATCCGTAATATAGAATTATTGTTGGTTGATAATAAATCTTAAATTATAAAAATGCCATAAGCAATAGAACAAAAAACAAAAAAATGTTTGACTCACCACCGTATTAAAATCAAGTAAAGCTTAGAAGACTACTATCTACTACTACTACTAAGCAGAACTCATGTTTTCTTGCACATGCGCATGTGTTAGCAAATTATTAAAAGAATATGAGAGATGACATGATCCATTCACGGCACAAGCTCATACAATTATTGTTATTTCATCACAGATTTTAACATTTTTTTTATTATAATCACGCAAACGAATATAATTCAAGGTATTGTTGTTGTTGTTATTGTTATTGTTGCAAAATTTTAAATAAAATTTACTTCAAATTTGAAAATGTAATCGTGTAGGGGTTGTTCTAATTCAAAACTACTTGTTGCATACGAACACTCATACGAACACTCATGTCAACTCCATACATATAACTCTCGATACGCTACGTATGAAATTATTATTATTATTATTATTATTATTATTATTATATTTTTGTTCTTTTTAGCTTAGAAAACATTTATGCTTTTGTTTTGAGATTTCTGCATCGGTGGCAAATGCATTCGTGAACGATTAAAAACATACATATAACAGATTTTTAATAGCGACATATCAACATATCAACATAGTTATATACTCGTATATATATATACATATATACATGAGATTTATTTTTTTATTTATTTCATATTTTTTTTTTTTTTTTTTTGTTTGTAACTAATTAAAAATTCGTTTGCACACACGATCAAGTTATTGTTGTTGTTCTTAAAATTTTTCAGTTCTTATTTCTTCCTTAGCATTAAATTATTGATCATAAGTAATAAGATTCGTTAGCTTAATAGAAAGCGCGAAAGAGAATAAGAAAACAAAAAAAAAAAAAAAAAAACAAAAAAATGTTATATTCGAAAGCACACACTTAATATCAAACAGAAACAGTTGTTGTAACTGTATATTATGCCATATCCAAGCATATGCACACCTGAATGCTGTGCATATCTAAAAACATTCGTGCAGTTATACTCTTACACCGACAAATTTTTTGTAATAATTTTTTTTTTTTTTTTTTTCGCATAAAAAAACTGAAATCTTTGCGTTTCACGTGTTCGGCGATAACTTTACTCACAAAAGTCTCACAATTAACTGAATCTTAAATCTTGGCCCAAAACAAATAAAAACCGGCTCAAAGCAAGTCAGCAGCAAATGCACGTAAAGACAGTCAGTCTCTCTATCATTTATACTCTTATATTTATTATTCCTCATTTTCTTAAAGCTCTTTAGAGACTTGAAGATGAAATCATAAGTAAATTAACTTTAAGAGAAACGTTCGCTTTTACGTTATAAAAGTTGTAACTATTTATTTATTTATTATATTTTTATGTCTTCTTATCCAATTTTTTTATTTATTTTTTTATTTTTGTGTTTTTCTAATAAAGTTCTATAATTTTTGAAAAATTTTTCTTAAACACACAAACTCAAAACTTAATTAATATTTTAAGCAATAATTTTTTTTTTTAATTGTTGCCTAATCTATCTAATATGGGTTCGATAAATACGCTAAACAGACATTTAAGATTTAAGTGTTGTCTAAGAAGTTCATTAATTACAATATATGAGTACATTTCTTCCTTTTCGTTCAAACTCAAGCCGATAATGAGAATAACAATATAAATAAACGCTATAAGCTCAGACAGTTAGCTTTAGAGTTCGCTATTGAAAAATTTAACGAATTTCTTACATGTTTGACAAATAATACTTCAAAGCTAAAACAAGGATGGTAATATAAACAAATTGCTTTAGCTATTTTTCAATTTTGTAAACATTCAATTGTAATAATTACTTTCTAAGCTAATAAAAAGGACAATAGCTGCCGGTTTGTTTTAATCCACACTTTATTTTAATTTTAAATATTCTACCTTATGTTACTTACGTTATCTTACATTACTTAGGTTAACTTATTCCTAACTCGTACTTTTAATTAATTTATATTATTTATATTTATTATCAATTTAGAGTTCCGTAGCCTAACCTTGTTGACATATTATTGAATTAAAATTGCAAGGTTCGACGTAACAGCAGCTGACTTGGAATATGAATAATGCCAATGAGATTAAAAAGTAAATTTAAAACAAATTCCATGACACATTCTACCCTTTCTTGGTTACAGTCGTCATCAAATGAACATCGTAGGACTTCAAGTGTCAGATTCGCGGTAAGAAATAACTTGAGAAGTCAATAGGGTAGAGCCTAGAAGTTGGCGGAAAATTCACAGAAACAGAACGATATATACGATTTGACAAGCATCTACGGTTTTCTCTACTTTAGGAAGAAATAATTCTTTTCAAATCAAACTCCTAATTGTGATCTAATAGATTTCTTAAATTCATAAAATTTTTGAATGAAATGGTTTTCAATATGTAAACACGATTTTTATATAAATAATAATTACGTTTATTGTTTCTTTTTTTTTTTAAATAAAAATATTTTTAGATAACAAAAACCATTTGTTTTTTTTTTTGCCTTAAAACATAATAGAAGAATAGAATAATTTTGTAAAATCTATTTTAATTCACGTTTTCTAGAACCATGAATTCCTAAAATTATGCATTGTAGCAGAAAGATTGGTTATATAGCAGTAAACAGGTATCCAAATAGAATGATGAAAACAAATCTAAACGGCATCGTCTTCAAAAAATAATTATGAAGGAGGAATGGCTTCATTTAACCGTACTTTCTGAAAATGGCGAAAAATAAATGTTAGAGCGAATTGTAAGCGATATCGTCGTACTGGCACTGATATCATTTTCGTCAGTGAAATATAACTTCAATTAGAACTACAGATATACTTATGTATGATTTTTTTGCACAATAGCTTCGTGTTATCGGGTAACTTGACTAATTTTTTGGACTTCTAAAGAGATATAACGAACCAGAGCACATACTTATATTCCCATTCCTGCTTAAAGTATTAACTCTAAGACTACAACCCACAATGATGCCGCGCCTATATTTCCACAGATTTAAATGTATGAGAAGCAATGTAAATAAACACAACGATTTCCATGTGTTTGAATTTCTACGTATATAAACGTAGCTTCGTTGGGTTTAAACCTAAGCGTCGAATTATAAAAGCATTTAACAGATGCAGAATAGAACTCGGTGGTATGATTAACCATTATCACACAGTTTTCTTCATAATAAATTAGAAATTTATTATAATTTAAGACCCTGATAAAAAACCAACCAACCAACAAGTATAAAGAAGTTTTCGTACTTTTTCCTTTGTTCTTCTACTTACGCTACTTGTTTTCTTCACTTACAGTTTTTTATTTGGATGAAAAATTTTGACTTATAAAAGCTTGGCAACTCTATCTTGTACAAACGTATAAACGTCAAAAAAAAAACTAAATATAATTATTGAAAACATTCAACGCCAGTCGTATTTTGTCTTTCGTTACGTTTAGTTATTATAAATTAAATTTGTTTGTGCTGTGCGCAAATAATGAAAACTGCAAATATATTAAAATTTTGCAAATATCAATAACAACTAGATTTTTTAAATAAGTAATTGATATTTTCTCGGCAATAAATCTAAAGAATATCGCTTGCGTATATGTAGACGCTAATTGTAAATGTGAGAAGATTTCTAAAAAAAAAAACTTAACTGTTGAATCATTGCCAACATATAGTTTATGCGAATAATTTAAGAAATCATTTTCAAGTGTATGTGCAAGCGTTTGAGTGTGTAAGGTGGAAATATACATTAAATGCATTTTTCTCACACAAAGTTGACCAAATTAAAAAGTATATACCACATACCACGGAAAAACGGGCAAAAAAAAAAAACTTAAAAACTTAAAATTTTATGAGAGTGACTTTCGTCATTTATGCGGTTTACGTTTTGTGTTTGCTTCGTTTTATTGACATGATTTACATGAATTTGTAAATAAATTTACGAGTAACTATCGCAACAAATAACAACAATAACAAGCCGTCTCTTTCGTCACTGTTGTATTCGTTGTGAAACTGTTTATCGTCTTAACGACGAGAAACGTTGACATTTTTAAAGTTTCCGTTAAAAATCTAAATTGAACTTTTTAAAGCGACGTATTCAATTAACGCATGAATGTCTTCCAGAAGTAGCCAAAAATACAAAATTAATACCTCACCAGTAAGTCCATCGTATCAACCAATTCCAAACATTTTGGCGGACAATTCAGAAATGACAAACAATACGGATGACAATGGGGAGGTAATTATAGATCGAACTGGCGCCGGTGCTTTGCCAACAACTTATTCATCTCAGCAATTAATGCAATCATCTGATAGTGAAAGTATGGGGCATGGCGGCAACAGACGAGCGGCGGGTGGCGCCGATAATGAGGTTAATAGAAATCGTTCAACCGCTCCCAGTTTAGGTCAGATCACCAAATCGCAGTGGTTCACTGTTACCGTTCTATGTTTTGTAAATTTAATTAACTATATGGATCGTTTCACTATAGCTGGTAAGTAAAAAAAAAAAAAAAAAAAAAAAAAAATAAACTAAACTTCAACCACAATCGTGTATAAAACAATAACCTCTCCGCGGTAACTTTTTGTAATTTACTGTAGCACTTTTGCTGCTTATTTTAAGAGAGACTGCAATTGTTTAATTCCTCTTCAAAAGACTTTGGAGCTTCAAGTGAAGTTTAATAAAGAAAAATTTCAATTGTTTTGAAATCAATTCCAATCACAGGTATTCGTATCACATCAATTGTGCCGAAGCATTTACCATTACTCCGTTTTAATATTCCAAAGTCGTAAGATAGAGTTTTAGCTTTCGAGGAAAAATTTGCGCCAATAAAGTTCCGATTAGAGGATTGTTCAAAGACAATATAACGACATGATTTACGCTGTAGTCTCACATTTTTATTTTGTTATTTGAGCATAAAAGAAGCAACTGAACAAATTTGCTAAAAGCACAAAAGAAAAGAAAAAAATAAAATTCTGATTGTACACAGAAAAGAACTTATTCAATACCTACAACAAGTCAAGCGCTCACTAATTTAAAAATATGCGATGCGTGTGAGATAGAAATATCGGTATTGATTACCTCTGACAATAATTCGGTGTGATAATGCATATGTGTATGTGTGCATCTTTAATTAATTGAATTGGAAATAAATTTTTCGTGCGAATAGGAATTCGCGTTTTTTTTTTTTATTATCGTTCCCCCCTCTTCATATATTCTGTTTCCGATACATTCCTTCTTATCACTTCTGCACCTATACGTGAAAAGGAGAATGTATGAAAGGAGCGTAAATGATAAACCGAATGCAAACAATGTAAACAATTAACGGTACATACTATAGAGAAATATATTTTCTTACTTAACAGTACCACATATGCATGTCAACCCGTATAACTTGCGCGAGAAAATGAAATAAAACTTATTAAGCTGAAAAGTCAATAATAATTTTTATATAGAGAGTTATATCATGAGAAACTTACGTACATAAAGGAATTAATAGATTAGAATTTTTTATTTTGTGCCCCCTTATAAAATGAAAAGTTATTCAATAGAATATTTATGTAAAGAGAGACAAATTTTTATTTTATTAAATTAATTTTAAATAATTCTTTTTTTCACGTCGCATTATAATGAACTTAATAATAGAAGAATAAATGATTGGAGTGAATGTGTGACTGACTGCATAAAATGGATTAATACAAAAATCCAAGTACATTATGCATACGAGCGTTTACTTCTACAATATGCATACTTAAGTCTCGTGACACAAATAATTTCCGTAGGCATAGTTTTTCTATGCATATATTTTACTATTTAAATTTTCTTCTTGTTTTGATTCTTTATATTCATTCTCCCACATGAATATGTATATATGCCTGCGTTTGCCCAACTAATGGGCAAAGTGGTTGTAGTAAGGCGCCAATATTTATGCAAGCCAACGTTATTTTTTTTTTTTTTTTTTATTTTAGTTTCTTTAGATGCTTGAGAACAGCTTGTTGTTGTTGTTTTATGTATGTAACTTATCCTAAACAAAGGCATTTATATATTTATATTAGTTTGGGGAAAAAGAAATCCATTATTTTTATATGAACTTCAGGACTTTATTTAACATGCTTCGGATTGTCCGATTTGGGTCAAATATGCA
>KK351019.1:1894812-1928350 GCA_000671755.1 Glossina brevipalpis
ATTCGATCCATCAGGTTTTTTTCTGTTAATTGGTGTGGCACCCAAACATCGAGCTTCTTTTTGAATCCAGCTTTGTGTAACCTTTCCAACGAGCATAAATCTGAAATTGTTTGATCGATACTTTACGAGAAATCTACCAGTGTAGCCATCTACCGAAAAAATAATGGATTTCTTTTTCCCCAAACTAATATTATATACATACATATAGAAAAAAAGCAAAAAAATAAATAAAATCACATCCCCTGTACAGTTGGAAATGCACATTTCTTACCTTCACGGTAAGAAATATACAACTTGCTTTTAGGTCATTTCCTTCTTTTAACACATGCTTGATGGATGGATGTTATGGTAGATAGAAATATTTGCAATGAAGGGCATTTTTTTGTTGTTGCTATAAATTTATACCCACCGCTAGACATGACTCTCCGTTTGCAATATGTACAAAGCCAAGAGCATCAGCTTCAAATCCTATATATATTTCCGATTGGCGAAAAGAGAAAGGTGGGCTTTGAAAATGGCAAGCCCTGGCGAAAACGATGAACGGGTTCTCTGCTCTCAATGTTAGTTAGGATTCTCTTAACCTTTCTTCCAATTTATGACTTCAAAATTAAGTCCTTGGAATTTTTAGTTTCAGCTTATCTTATCTTGATCTGGAGAAGAACATTTTTTTATTTATTTTTTTTTTTATTTTTATCATGGCAAACCGTGGCAAAAACGATGAGTGGATTATTCTCTACTCTCAGAGTTAGTTAGGATCTTCTTAATTTTCTTCCAAATTATTACTTCAAAATTAAGTCCTTGGAATTTTTAGTTACAGTTTATCTTACATATTTTTTTTTTTTAGTTCATCAAATCTGCATCCTGTTTTGAAAATCAGCTAAAAATAAAATCAAAGTATACAAATACGATTATTAATAATCAAAATGTATTTTGTTGTTGCCTTCAAAGTAAGACTTAACACTTTCAATATAACTCATCTAGGTCTTGACCGATTCACTCCATACATCTTTAATAGGTTGATGAGGTGAACGTAATACCCCTTTAACTCGTTCTCAAGAAAATTTCTTCTTTTTTTTTAATTGTTAGGAAATTTCTTCTTCTTAGTGTTAAAATTGTAGCTTCAGCAAATCGGTAAATGTTCGAAAGAGCGATATGATAAGTGTATGGTTTACGGCATTAATTACATTTTTGGTCAAATGTTTTTGCAAAATAGTGACGATATTAAGTATCTTGATTTCCAAAATATCAAACTGTTATGAAAAGACCTAAAAAAAAATATTTGTACATCCTTTGCCATTTGTTTAGGAGGGGAGGTTATATACTTAAAAAATTATAAGAATAACTTATGAAGACCTAGCCAACGTCCATTGTCTTTTTTTAGATTTTCTTGGCAATGCATGCACTGTGTATATATATATATGTATATGTGATATATATATAATATCAAAGTTATTTGTATGGATACGATATACGTATGTATATACGATACATTCCATCCGGCTTAAATAAAAACTGGTTTCATTTTATGACGTGTGTCACACTCCCTCTCTCAGTGTCTGACACGAATTTGAGAAGGAAATTTGCAGTTTTTGTTGATATCGACGGCAGGCATCACCCCACATAATAATAAACGAGAAATTGTTCATAAATATTTTCTGTTTTTAGAATAATAAAAAAGACTTGAAAAAAAACATGCATTTAATATCATATATATATATATATATATATATATACATACGATATTACGTGCGATATTAAATGCATGGTTTTTTCAAGTGTTTTTTATTATTATTATTATTAATAGAATATTTTCATGAATATTTGTTCTGAAAATAAAACAAATATTTTTTAAATGCTCGCACTCGCATTTTACACACAAACACACACACACGCAGTCACATTTATGTGTTAATATGTTTACATTCGTTCTCTTCTGTTTGTTTATTTATTTTCGACTACAATTTGTCTCGTGTACTCATTTTTCTGAATGAACGGTCAGGTAGTTTGGTAATAAAATTGTGTGTGTAGAGAACAATGGATCGATCAGATTTGCTGTTAGCTTTGTTACATTGAAAATAACAATTTTGTTTGCCAAAAAAAAAAAGCCACGTTGTATAATTACTAAGCATAATTTCGTATGTAAAATTTCGTATGCACTCGTTCGTTCAATGCCAACCACGTTTTATTGTTGATTTTCTCGTTGAGACATTCAATTTCAAAGAAATGCATAAAACAAAATTCGAAAGAGAAATCAAATACAATCATATTGTAATACATTTTTCGCTGATATATATATATGAATAATTTGCAATAACACGCTAGTCATTCCATTAATTTTAACAATTTTGTTGTTTGTTTTTGTTTTTGTTTTTATGTTTTTTTGCTTTTACTGTTGGCGTTTTTATGGCGTTATTATAAGCGATGTATATTATTGTGTTACGTCACTCATTTTTTAAACAACCGTATCAATCTGTGATTGGTTGAAAATAATCGTACGATAAATTTTTTCTTGCAATGTGTGAGAGTACATATCTAGAAACGCTTGCAAAACGAAATTAATTACCGGCAATTAAAAAAAGTTATATTCACTTGAATGTAAACTTTGTACACTTACCCCCCCCGAAAGCAAATGTTAGAGGAATTGTAGTTTCATCGTGAGTGCAGTTCGTAGTGTGGCAGTAGATCGATCAATGAGATTTACTTTTATCATAAGAATGTTGATGAACTTTGAAAAGATTTGTGCCAAAGTTCAAGGCGATTTCTGTAATATGTCACTTCATTCCTTTTGCGTAGAGAAATCTTATCAAACTCTTAAAGTTGACCAAGACCAAACGGAAGCACGTGAATGGAATCAACTAAGAAGAAGGAGTTTATATGCTAATAAAAAATGTGCACTTTTTGTACATATCTAGGTACTAGTAGATAGGAAATGATATAATTAGCGTTTTCCCGTTTTCTGAAGATTCATATAAAATGTAGTGAATCATGAATTTGAAGCTAAACTGGTTCTTTGTTCTCTCGTCACAGAGGAGGATGCAAAGCAAATATATTTTCTTAAACAACATGAATAGTGAATTCATCTGTATTAGATAGGGAATAAAATATAATTAGCTTCTTCCCGCTTTCTAGTGCAGCGCTTCTTTTTTTTTTCTCAATTGCATCAGCTGTTGTCTATAACGTACCCTTTTTCGTTCGGTTTTGAAAAACCGTAATACAACACAACCAGTTGACCTTCCAAATGGTGTTGCTATGGATATTCAACTTTATAATCGATACTCATAGTTCGTTTAATTTATAAAATGCTTACTTTGGGCTTTGAGGAAAATCTTTATAAATCTGTAAATGCTAAATAGAGAATGAGAGACATAGTTAGTATTTTATGGTTTGTAGTGAGTCATGAGTATAAAGCATAACCGGTTATTAGTACTAGAGAATGTTTAAAAAAACAATATTCTTGAGCGGCGTAAATAGCGAAATCAATTTAGTTCTGACCCTGGTTATGGTCGTTACTTTACGTAACTCTATTCTGAAAAAATAACTTCATCTTAAATTTGTATATACTTCACTATAAGGTTAGAATAAATTTGCTCTATGGAACGTAGCACCAACCATAGCAAACGTGACAAATATTTACAATAATTTAAAACTCCAGTACACGGGAGCAGACACAGAGTTAATCTTTCTATAATTTCCCTCCGCCCTCATATAAAAAGCTATAAAATATATCGTATTAAAAGTTGATGTAAATATTTCCAAAATCTGCAAAAAAGATCAGCAAAAAACTTTTCATTCATATAATTTTTATTTAGCAGTTTGGAGAAGTAGTACTACTGCTATTAGGTTTCTAAACGCTGGCTTATTCGCAAATCGGTACTGTTTTCTATTGCCTATAAAATTATTTTGATGTCACAAGGGTGGAGAGAAAGCTAGTTTTCAAGCTTAAAAATTAATTTAACCGACTAAAAGCTCGATCCGCAGTTATTAAAATCATAGAAGAATCGTTTAAGCATATAGGACATGTTGCACATCCAAGAACTGCCAGATTATAAAAAAAATGTAATTAAAAATATATACGATAAACGTTGTATGATGTTAGATCAAGCCTTTAGGAACTGCCAGATTAGAAAAACTTTTACTTGTATTGTACGATAAGCAAGCAAATGAATTTTTATTTTTTTAGTCGGTCATATATCGTAAGTGCTTTGCGTTTATCTAGAAATCATGAAATTCACATATATATATATATATATATATCGCTATAAATATAGTGAAGAGTATAAAAAAATTCGACTAAAACGTATATACGTTTTCTTCTCTTTTTTTTCATTTGCTCACGCGATAATTTGTTCATTGTTTTTATTGCCTTTGCAAAGTCACCTGAACATACGATACATTTTTTATTACGTGGGTTTCTTATTGTTCTTATTGTTGTTAATAAATAGTAAATGGGGTGTTTGTACTACATTGCTATCATCCGATATCTTTATTTTTTTTATTACTTTCAAATATTTTGATTTTCACAAAAAAAAAACGACTTTTTCCTCTCATTTTTCTGTCTCTCTTTAATGGAAAATTACATGGGCTGGCTGGCTGGCTGCTTTTCTTTTACGTATAATTTGCTTTATACTTTAAATTATAAACAATTCATTTTAAACGAAACGAAAGCGGTGAGAAGAATTAGGATGATAAATAGCAAACAAGTAAATAAATAAATAAATAAATAAAAGAAAACCTCGCATTTTTCTGGTGATATATACAATTAGTCAGTTTGCGTTCGTCAAGTTTGTAAATAGTCCCTCAAACAACAATTTTATCGAACGATATTATCAAATAGGAAATATTTTCATCAATTACTCATAAGCATGATAAAGCATTACTTAGCAAAGACCATTGGCAACCATCACTACACAAAGACCTGTTAGACATCATAAACCATTTTTTTTGAGGTAACGCCGGTGTAGATTTGTCAGAAAATCAATTTATTTATGTGGCCTAATAGATGATGCTTTGATCCATCTAGAATAAGTGGAAAAAAATTGATTTCCTGCAAAACTTGAAACGAATACAATACACACACTTAGTCGACCCCAAAACAGTTGTCTCCTAAGTTGTTTGGATAGGAATTCTGTTACCTTCCGTTTACTCTACAGATATTATCCTTTTTTGATTACCACTTACTTCAATTGATACAGAAAAAGGTGACCAGCTAGCATTTGTTCTTCCCTTGAGAGATGGATTTATTAATCAAGAAATAGAAAAAATCTGTCACAACAAATATTCTTGTTATTATGGGTATTAGGTGTACTCTAGAAAGAAGAAATTCCGTTCCGTCCGGGATCTTTAAATGTCGATAGTTTGTATGCACATTTGATTATAAGATCCGTTCCTTTCCAATATAATAAAAGCTCTGGAAACGCTTCTGCTTTCTGGGTCTTTTACTTAGACTACACAATGAAAATTTCCGCTGTATTCCATAAGAATGGAATGGAATCTGCCACGCTTACTCAGCATTGCAATGTACCGAAATGTATTTATTTTTCTTTATATTTTAGTTAACAGTGACGGGTATAAAAGATTCGGCATAGCCGAATACAATTTTCTTTCTTATTATGTTTTACAAAGGTGTTCTTAACACATCATCAGCTAGTTCTCAGAATGGCATGTAAATGTCGTCACTATTGACGAATCCATATATATTTTTTAAATGGTGTCAACCTTCAAAGGAAATGTGGCAAAATTTTATCATATTCCACCCATTAGTTTACAAGCTACAACTGCTCTAGTGACGCCACTTGTCATGCGATATGTGATAATGATTGAAACATGGATTCATCACTATTCTCTAGAGCCAGCTCGACAGTCACCCAAGTGGACAGCAACCGATGTAATCCATTCAAAGTAACCGAAAACGCCAAAATTGCTTTGGAAGATCATGCGGTCCGTATTTTGGAATGCACGTGATATAATCAATTATCTTCAAAAGGGACAAAAAATCAGTAGTGAATATTACATAACATTATTACAGGGTTTGAATGATGACGCTGCCAAAATAACGCCCCCAAATGAAGAAGAAAAAAATGCCCTTTGGCAAAGAGAATGCATTGCATCACAAGTCGAGCACAACAATGGCAAAATGGCGCTAATTGAACTTCGAATTGCTTTCATATCCACCGCAACGACAATCACTTGTTTCCAAATTTGAAAAAAATATTCTCCAATAAAAGACATGACTCCAATCAAGAATGATCATCGGCAAAACTGAAGCATATTTCGAAGGATTGGAGAAATCGTTCGTTAAAAAAAGGCATAAAACCCTTAAGAGAAGCTTTAGGATAAATATGTTGTACTCTTGAAGGGAGGAGAATATGTTAAGGATTAAAATTGAATTTTAGTAAAAAGTTAGTTTTATTAGTCATCCTATAAACTTATTGAGTGGTGTGCTATAAAGTGTTTTTTTTTTCTTCCATAGAGAATTGAGGGAAGCGTCTATCTTTTCAAGTTTATATGGGTTTAAAGATAATTTTCTTCTAATGAAAGTGAAATAAAACAGTTGACTTAAATATACACACATAATAATGATATAATAAAGTTCTAAATGTTTAGTAAACATTAAATCACACGTATTTTTCCTTTTTACGGATTAGATATTAAGGTATAAACAATATTATCAGAAAATACGTTGTACTTATATTTTAATTAAATTCCATTACTTTACTAATACCTACACATACATACTTTACTATTGTTATTATTATTATTGCAGGTGTTTTAGATGCGATCCAGACAGATTTTAAAATTGATAACTCATATGCTGGTCTGCTGCAGACTGTTTTCATTATATCTTATATGGTATGTGCTCCGATATTCGGTTATTTAGGTGATCGTTATTCAAGACGTTGGATTATGGCGGTGGGTGTCGTATTGTGGTCTATGACGACGCTTTTAGGATCATTTATGAAGGAATTTGGTTGGTTTATAACATTCCGTGCTTTAGTTGGAGTTGGCGAAGCCTCTTACAGTACAATTGCTCCAACGATAATTTCTGATTTGTTTGTACACGGTCTACGTTCAAAGATGTTGGCAGTATTTTATTTTGCTATACCTGTTGGTTCTGGATTTGGGTAAGTTTNGATGTCATTAAAAAGACAGAAAGCACTGTAAAAAAGATTAGCTGAATTTTCTCGAAATTACGTTTTTGTTTTGGTTTTTTTTCTTTTTTTAACTTAAAGGAATTCAGTTAAAGAATATGTGAGAGTGTAAGTTTTTCAAGTCACGAGAAGGTCAAACCAATTAAATTTATTAAATAATTTAAAGTATTGACCACTGATTGAGCTCAATAGCCTAGAATTCAATTGTCGAGGTCAATCAATTACACGAATTAAACTTTTTAGAGAATTTTCCCATTTCTCTTTACATTTTTTTTTTGTTTATTGTTTTTATATACATTTTTTTTATTTTTTTTTGGTATTTTGTCACTTAATTCATTCCATCACACGATATGTGAATTGAGAAATATAGATGTGACTTTAATTCAATTAAATTATTTATTCAGAATCGTGTATGATACGCAAGGATCCACAATTAAAATCAAAAAGAAAAAAAATAATATTTTATTTAAAATCTTAAATAATCATTAAAAACATTACAAGAATTTCTTATGTGAAAAAGAAATGTTATCATATTCTTTGAAGGCGCGAGAAGAAATCTCCAATAAATTATACTTATTGTTATGTAAACTTTTTTATAAGAAATTGTTGCGGACAAAGACTTCAAACTTTGATCGAACTTTATATAGAATTTATGATCACAAATTTTAATTTATCCGAATAATACTGTTAATATTTTCCTTAAAAAGCAATAAAAATTAAAAGCAAAGAAATATTTCCGATGTTTTATCTACTAGCATTATATAATAAAATAAATAAAAGCGTATTACGCAGCTGAGTATTTAATAAATATTCCCTTGTTGTGGATAAAAGTAAAAATACAGCATGTGAAAGGATTAAAAATATATCTCAATTAATTGCTAGGAAATACTTAATTTATTTTAAGGATTTTCTAAATAAAGACTTTACTTAAGGCGAGAATCATATGATGAGATAGCGAGAATTAAATGGTGATCTTAAAGGAAAGTAGCCAATCAAGTGTATTTAAGCGCTTGGCGAGTACAGGCACCATTAAATTATTAATCTTTATTTGCCGTAAGTTAGTTCGTTCAAGTTCGTAAATAATTCTTCTAATTTAATAAATAAAGTATACAAGGGCCTGGCAGAAGAAATATCAATTTTTTTTTATTATTGCAGACAATAATTTAAATGCTTAGTTGACCGTATTGGAAGAATGCGAAGAGTATGGTAATTTGACGACTGTTAATATGAAATATTTTAGTAGAATTTTTAGTAACCATCACCGAAGGATGAAGGCCTTCTACCAAAAAAAAAAAAAAAAAAAGCTTCAGAAAACCTATAAAGTATAGAAATTCTGAATTAGCACCAAATTATGAATCTGTCTAAACGCTCGTCTTTGTATCGGTGATATTCTTTTTTGCCCATTTAGCAACCTTAAGATATCGATATCAAATGTGGCTAAAACATAGGGAAGGTATTGCGCATAGATTGGCACTGGAAATGGGCCAAATTAATTAAAGGGACATGCGCAGAATATAAGATAAATCGATAATACGCGTTCACTTTCTGGAAGAGATAAAATAATAAGGATTTTCATATATAATCTTTGAACGGTCGTACAAATACGGGAGAAATAGGCCATAGTTCCACCCGATCGTATAGAATATGGTAAATTGAATTTTTTTTAATTAAGTTTGGTGGATCACAACTGAAAATAATTTTTTTTTTATATATATATTTATTGTTGGAATATTGTAGAATTATTGAATATTTTTAAGATAGAACTGCATTGTTATTTTATTAATTATTAATTTTGTTTTTTTAAAGTTTTTAAAAAAATTTATTTTCTATGAATTATGTTTTATAGTTACATTGTTGGATCTGAGACAGCGAATTTGGCTGGTAGTTGGCGTTTTGCATTACGTGTTACCCCAGCTTTGGGCCTTCTGGCGGCAATATTGATTTTAATTACCAAAGATCCTGAGCGAGGCGAAAGTGAAGGAGGTCATAACTTAAGAACAACTGCCTATAAAGAAGACCTTAAATATTTGATGAGAAACCGATCGTTTGTTCTTTCTACCTGTGCTTTTACATGTGTCGCTTTTGTAACAGGCGCTTTAGCCTGGTGGAGTCCAAAATATATTTACCAAGGATTGGTACTACAACCGGAAAACAAAGACATCGGATTAAACGAGTAAGTATTTAATCGTATAAACTTAATTATTTTTTCGTGAGAAATTTCGAAATGTTTTTCCAATAACTTTACTTTCGTATATTTGCATAATAAATTTGCATAATAAAATAATAAATAATAATAAAATAATAATAATAATAATAATAATGATAAACTCAATTAGCGTATCGTACAAGATTGGGATTATTACTATGATCGCAGGACTAATCGGTGTTCCTATGGGTACGTGGTTTTCGGAACGATTTCGTCGTACTATGGAAAATTGTGATCCATACATATGTGCAGTTGGTTTACTTGTTTCATCGCCTTTGGTCTATTGTGCTTTAGTGCTGCCGGTATCAAGCAGTACACTCTGCTTTTTATTTGTTTTCGCAGCACAGTTGTCACTTAATCTATGCTGGGCGATTGTAGCCGATATGTTACTGGTAAGAATTATAAGAAGAAATCAAATCCAACGTATTTCAAATTGCTGTGCTACCACCTTTACCAAGAGTGATATGATGATATGATATGATATGATGTGTATATATGATTCTAAAACACACGTACTTGTACGGACGCTAATTTTTTTCCCCTTAAAAAAAAAAGAACATTTATAAATGTAATGCTTTAAATTTTTTAACGCATTTTTCGCTTTTAACATCGTCAATACAGTGTGTCGTTCAAATTTGGCGCTATTACGATGGTAGCGGGCCTTTTGGGTGTACCAATCGGTTCAATTTTATCACAAAAGCTCGCTAAACGGTATCCTCCTGCCGATCCCATAATATGTGGTATTGGATTACTTATGAGTGCACCCCTGACTTTGGGGGCTATTATCACAGTATCTTTTTGTTCGATTCCGCCATTCGTTCTCATATTTTTCGCTCAGTTAAGCTTAAATATAAATTGGCCAATTATTGCAGATATCTTGTTGGTAAGAAAAATCCCAAATTGTTTTTGTTAATTTTATTTAACACCGTTCTTTTTGATTACACTCTCACTCTCACTTTCACCCACCACTTCTTATCTCATTTGGTGTTGAAGTTCATGTTTTGCATTTTACAACGAACACTTTGCGCGACCAAACATTTTTCACAAGATTGGTTTTTACATAAAAGCAGAATACAAAATGCAGAATGGAACATACAAACACAGTTAAAAATAAATTTGAATGAAAGAGAACACCTTCCATGCATTGAACGATCTGATAAAAGTAATGGTTCGCGGTAGGTGTAATTTTAAGCAAGTTGTGGTTTTCTAATTTCTCTTTATAGAATCAATTAGTTTTCCGTTTTACTATTGAAATTAAATAATTCTTAAAAAGAATAGAAGTATAGAGTCCAAATAAACTACGAATATTGAAACATTTGAAAAACTAACTATTTTAACTGACTATGCCGCCATAAAATGATCTAATGAAAGATTTGATCGGGTTAGTTAAACTTTAATTCATATAAAACTCACTACCAAGTTAAAGAAAGTCTTAATTTCATTATTATAGGCACACTTTTTAAAAGTCGAATTTTAGATATAAACCGATTAAAAATCGTAGTCGTATAATTTAACTATTGAAAATAATGTTTTCCTTAAGTCCTCATTTGAAGAATACGTTAATTAGTTTATAAATACAAGATAACTTCCATTGAGGAAAATCTATTAAAATATTAGAAAATCATTTATAAAATATTCTTTTAAAATAAATAAAAAGTCTTTACACTCAAAAACAGAACTTAGATTTCCGATCCTTTTAAATTAAATAAGAAAATGTTAACACCTTAGAACAGATCTTAGATTTGTAACGCCCCTTATGGCATTTGCGAGTATATTCGATCAGAGTTCGATTTCATCTGAGACTTTTGCGCATCTCTGCAAAATATTTCAGTTGAGTTTCAAATCAAAGCGCCTTATAGGGTCACAAGCTAAATTTTGAATCTAACAACGTTTAAGAAAATCAATTTAAAAAAAAATTCCGACTAAAGAACAAGCACTTTATTGAATTAATCCTTGATTCTTTTTTATTTTAATATCTTTCAAAGAACTAGAATATTCCTATCCGGAGAATTTCTCTAATTCCCTTTGTCTATGTCCGTAATAGTCTCGTCGGTTAAATCCGGTAGTCTAATTAATCTTGCAGCAAGAAAACATCTCCCTTATTCCAAATAACTCTTTAATTAATAATAATAATCCACATTATAAATAAATGCTATAATACTTTATATCTTGAGTTACTACTAAATATCAGTGTCTATTCGTTTGGTTTTTTCCCTAACACTCGGACCCTAATCCTAAACGGTTAATGGATATCATTCCTAAACGGATTCACACGGATATTTCCGGACAAAAATTCTATACTTCTAGGCCTTGTTGACGATCGCTCATGAAAAGGGCAGAGAAAGTTGTTTTTCTCTTCCAACTAACTTAGGTGGACTGATAGTTGTGATTGCCAATCAGGACAAATTCTTCTTAAACCGGCGTAGTTGATTTCGAATAAAAGTCCCCATATCCCGACTTAATCCTAGCTTATCGGCTTAGAACAGAAAGTTCATATGTACATCTTAACCTGATACTACGAGGTGGTGGAAATGTATGGACCAAACTCGAACACTCGTTTTTTATACCTTTGACTATTGTGATCAGATCAGACCCATTTTGGAAATATCCAATTCCAAATTTTTCTTCTCATTGCTGCTATCTTAAGAATTCCAGCAACAGACTGTAAACAAAAACCTTAAAAAGGCTATTAGTTGATATTAAAAACCTTGTTTCCAGTCGAATTCTCTCTTCTTTCAGTCCGGGATTATCTTACGTTGCCGCTTACCTGCTATGAAAATTTAGGTCCACGGTACACTTAAGCACAGGACTATTTTATAGTAAACAATAAGAAGAACTATCCCCAATTCTAGGTGATTCCACTATTCTCGAGGTTCCAGAATAACTTATTCGCAAGGTATAGTCCACAATTTCCTTCTGAATAGACGGGTACCGTAACCATAACAATACTGCCCGAGAGGGTGTACTCTTCGGCCAGGCAACAAGGCAAGATATTGTTACGAAAATTGGCCTTTCCGTACTCTACGTTTAAGGCTCAGTTCGTATCTCTGGATCGCGAAAAGCTTAAATTTTCGTTATGTACAATTCTCTTTATTTATTCCAAGTATTTACAAACACAATTATTTTACAATTTATTACAAACTAATTATTTCTTCAACACTTGGTTACTTGTCTAATATTTTTAATTGACTCTGCTGTTCTAAGCAAAATGATCTGCTTATAAACCTTACGAATATCACAAACTCTGCGTATCTTTTGCTTTTAACCTGAATTCGTAGTTTTATTAATCCCTTTCATGTCAGGTTTCGTGGAAATTCTTTGCTAATCTTTACCAGCTGCTAATATGTCTTTTTATGACCGTCATAGGTATTACATTCAAAGGAATTTCCACCCCTTAGATTTATACGAGCAGAAATCCCTTAAGAAATCATCAATTTTTCTATTTCTAATAAATACAAGTAAGGAAAAAGCTTTAGGAATCTATGTTCGACTCTGATTTGGTTGACGAAAAAAAAGGAATTTAATTTTCTCTTAATATTATACACAAAAAGATATAAATACTTCCAAAGGATTCGTTGAGCGCGGGATTTCAAGTTACGGATTCAACCGTCAACAATGCCAGAAAATTTAACTCATTTAAGAGATAAACATTTTTTGTTAATAATTAATTCTGTCAAAAATTTAAAATATTTCTCGTTTCTCTCACAAGTAACATAAAATAAACATTCTTTGCTTACTTTTTTAAATCAGTGTCGAGTGCACACATTTAATTGCTCAGCAGTGTACGCAATAGCTGTATACATAAATGTATTTAGAATTTGCGTAAGTACGCCTATGTAGTAATATATTTGAGCAAGCGTTTGTTACTGAGTGTCACATTTGGAACATTTAATATATCTTTTGCTTAACTCCAAGTATTAAATTTCTTGTTTTATAATCATTTTGTTGTTATAAGTGGTATACACTGTGTGCTTCATATAAATGCGTCAGCAGCAAATTAAATCACAAGAAAAACACTTGTTAGCACTTATCCACCCACGCACAGAGATGCTTTAATTTGTTCAAACTTGTGCCGTAATAATATAAATTTCTTCTTCTTCTTTTTTTTTTTGGTCTAAGAAAAAGAAAAAAAAATAAGAAGGAACCGCTTTCGCTTCTCCCAGTGTTAGTTAGAATGAATTTATGGTCTCTTCTTCTACAATTTCATTTCGTTGTTGCTATTCGTGCAATTTATTGTAATAAAAAAAAGTTCACGAGCGATGAATTTATACGTATCTTCAGCTTAATCTTCCTCAGCAATAAGTTTGTTGTTCTGGTGTTTTAATTTTATTTTGTATTTTGTATTTTTTTTTCTTTTTTTTTTTTTTTGTAATTATCACTTTCGAAGTCAATGAATTCTTTTAATCAACAAGCGCAGCCACACCAGGTCTGACGTTTTATTATTACTCACTTAAAAAAAAAAAAAAATAAATAAGAAAAAAAATGCTATCAGTAAATTAAACTAATTTTCAAGGGTGTAAATGTTTTATTTCCTGATTCAAAAGACCCCCACTCCCTTCCGTAATCATGTATTTCTTCTGTAAATATTTGTAGCTATACCAGGTGTACAAATATGAAATGATTACTTGGGAAACGGATGTGCAGTATAAATAGTTGAGGTAAATATGGGATTTTCTTGCGCCATCAACAAGTGTTAAATGCGTGCTTAAGTGAGAAATTCGTTCACCATGCTCAACATTTACGAAATTTTGTATTAAATAAGAAGCAATCGTTGAATCGAGGAGGCCCGAATAATGTTAAAATCGCTTTTGTATCGTTACTGGAGGGATAAAAAGTGAACCTGCTTTTTGAGACGTAGCTCTCTATGTGCTGAGCTATTAAAATCTGGTTAAATAGTTAATATCGAATGTCATTAATATGGGTTTTGATTTGGACGAAGGTTAATTGTC
Organism: Glossina brevipalpis; assembly: GCA_000671755.1. Lineage (NCBI taxonomy): Eukaryota > Metazoa > Arthropoda > Insecta > Diptera > Glossinidae > Glossina > Glossina brevipalpis. The sequence continues at coordinate 1,909,116 of KK351019.1, forward strand.
TCGAAAGATAGGAAAGGGTGTAACTAGCAATGGAACATATTTCGTATAAACCCAACGCTTCCATCATTCTTTTGAATTTGAAAAATAAATTAATAGAAAAAAAAAAATTTTTTTTTTGGTGACTGACTGGTGACTGACTTGGTAAAGTCAGTCAATAAACTAAGCATACTTTATCAAGGTTAGTCGAATGCATTAGAATGAAAGAATTAATTGTGAATATTAGTTTTAAAATTTAAAATAAAGAGAAACCTTAATGATCAATTAAACTCAGTGTTTCAATTACAATACATGTTACGCTAAAGCAATTGATATACTGGCCTTTGTATAACCAGCTAAGACAGATAAACAAATAATAATAATTGGTGGTAGTACAGTGTCTACAAACAAAACAAAATTAAATAATTAATATATCTTGTTGTGTTTTCATTTTTACTTGCTCTATTTTTTTTTTTTTTTTTGCTTTTGAAATTAGAAATAAAATGTTATTATTAAATCCTAAAGTTTTTTTTTATATGTTTTCTTTTAACGATTTTTATAGTACGTTGTCGTACCAACACGTCGTTCTACCGCAGAAGCATTTCAAATCTTAATATCGCATACTTTTGGCGATGCTGGTAGCCCGTATTTAATAGGTTTGGTAAGTAAACAGACATATTTTTTAATTACATTTCTCAAAACATTTATTTAATTTTCAGATTTCTGAAGTTATTAAACCACATTTACGCTCATCTTCAGCGTATGTTGGGAATCGTGTTCATAGTTTGGGTTTTAATAGCTTATCTTTAACATTGAATGAAACGATTCATTCCCCGCTAATTTCAGAACCAATAGTTCCACTTGCCCTAAATGATGTCCCAGAGGTTTGTCAATTTAAAATCAAATATTTCAAATATGATAATGTATGTGTAAACAATCTACGAATTGTATATTTTAGGATTCAACGAGCTTTTATTCACTTCAATATGCCCTTTTCATAGCATGTTTCGTTGAAGTTTTGGGCGGTATATTCTTTTTACTCACTGCCATATTCATTACTCAAGATAAGCACGAAGCTAGTCAAGCTGCTCAAGGTAAGCTAGCACAAGTGTTAAATATTGAATTTAGTATTTAAAAAAAAAAAAAAACACTTTAAATAATATTAAGGAATGCTTTTGCTGTTAGGGATATTTTAATACTAGTGTATACTAAACAATTTCTTTGAGTAGTTATGAAAACGTTAGGTTTTTATTCTCATCACCGCAGCTTGTATTAGTGTGGACAAAAAATAACGAGACTATATTTTATTTAAATACCCACACTAGGTATCGATGTATATATATTTTCTTTTTTTTTTTTTTTTTTGGTAGGTTGGCATTTCCGCTGTAAATAACTGACATAAATATTAGTTTGGCGAAAAGAAAATCCATCCAATCTTATATGAACTTCAGGACTTTATTTAACATTTCGAATTGGAAAATAATGGATTTCTTTTTCCCCAAACTAATATATTAATACTATATTACTTACATAGAAACCCGAACCACTAGCAGCAATGTATATGTGATTTGATCAAAAAGCGGCGAGAAATTTTGATTTTTTTATTATTGATAATTCAACAAGTTTTCAAGACAAAAACTTTAGAAACACTAGCGCAACACCTCTTGCTAAGTGTCTTAAGCTAAATTGTCCAAGCTATAATGCTATTTCCAGGAAAAGTTTCAAACAAATTCCCTAAAATTCTTTAAAATTACCGGGAAACTCTAAAATATAATTTGCTTAACAAATATAACACATCTCACCAACAGCTTTACTACAGCTTAAAAAATGGGTATTTTGAATTTTTTTTTTTTTTTCAATCCAAAAAAAGTTTATAGACTAAATAAAATTCGAGGAAGTTATTAAGCATGTGCTTAAGTATCGAAAGAACAATATAATATATAAAAAAAGCAAAAGAGGAACCGTTCTTGTGAAGCTTGTTTAATTTAAGAGGCTCTGCTTTTTTTGAAAATTCGTGTAGAAAGACCTCTTTAAAGTTTTGAGTATCTATACATCATCATACATCTGACTATGCAACTATGTTTGAAGTACCAAATTTTTGGTAACCTTTTTGAAAAAATTTATAAATGAAGGCGAACATGAATCAATAATATGCACCTATCATAATTCGTCCTTAATTCATTTAGGAATTTTCTTCCTTTTCAATATATTTATTCTTCTCGACGAGTGTAGATAAATTTAGCTTAGGTTATATCTAATGATTCCCCGAATTTTTGAGATTAATCAGAAAGTCATGATTAATGGTATGAACCCAAGTTCGGCTCTACTCGATTATCACTGTGTAAAAACTATTTCGAAGTGAATAGAAAAGAACCAATTAAACGACAAAGTACCATTCGAACACATTTGATTTCAAATTGAGATTCAGTACATGGTATTATTTGGTATTTTCTTCAAATTGAGGTTTAGCACATGGTATTATTTGGTATTTTATTCAAATTGAGGTTTAGCACATGGTATTATTTGGTATTTTATTAAAGAGAATCAGTTTTTTTGGGGTCCAAAATTTGTATACCCTTCTTATAAGAGAATTATAAAAAAAAAATTTTGGAATATGCAAAGTGAAAAGTGTGCCCGTTTTCACAATGATCGGCATGGCCGATCATGAATACGCTACACTACGCTACGCTACGATAGTACGCAAAGTTGTTTGAAAATACGTCGGAATAAATATTGAAAAGGGTGCACTCTAATCCATTTTAATAGGTTTTGTCTCTGGATCGAAACAGGTCAGTATACAAACTTCCTTAATATATCTCGGAAATTCCGACATATACGTTGATTGTTTGGTATTTTTAAATATTCAACTCAAGTCGTCATGGTTGTTGTACTCTTCTTTATACCATAATTGGTGTAGCGTACGACAAATGATTTATTTATTGAATATTAATCTTTTTATCATATGTAACGGATATTTATCCAAGATTTGCTTATAAAGCGAATGTAGATTTGGTTTTTAGTTTTTTTTTTTTTTAAATTTCTATTTATAAATTCTTTTTATTTTCAATTTAGGCTTTAATATGAAAAGTATTCAAAGAAGTGAACGCGATAGAAATCCAACTGCTTACTCTAAAATCGAATTATGTGACATACACATCTTAAGGCCAAGTGTATGAAAAATTTAGGTGGGTCAGCTCAGTATCAACATATTTATCTTATTTCAAGATTGTTCGAGTTATTAACTTTAACCATAAAAATGTTTGACGAATTACAATCACAACGAATGTTATCGAAAATCGCTTAACAAATAGTCTCAAATTACTGGTCTTCAAAAAAATACTATTTCTGAAGGGTTCAAGAAAGACTGTGTATGAGTTTGTCAAAAAAGCATAACTCACGCTTGCTTGCTATTTGTATAAGAAATATAAACGTAAAATAATTTACGATTTTTTTAAATAACCCGAGCTTAGTTTTTTGTACATTCGTTTGTGATTTTATGGTTTAAGTTTTGTAAACGTTTTCAGTTACGAGTTAAACATTGCATGTGGATAAGCACTTATGTGTATGTGATGCATTAAACAATTCCTATAAGTGTGTATTGAGTTTGTTTATATCCCCAAAAATAATGTTCGCTATTTGTTTCATTTATTATTGCTACAAAAAAAAAAAAGAAGTTCTCAAGTCTAAATTCCAGAAGAGGAGATATTCGAATGTAATTTTGCTTATTTAATTTAGAGCAAAAACCTCACAAAGTATATTTTTTCAATTTTATACGTGAAAAAGTGACTTAAGCCCTTGTATTGAATTATTTATATCTTTACGTTTTCTATTATGAATCTTATAAATATGTTTCATAGGGGAATATTACTAAATCTAAAGGATATAAAATAAAAAGGATTTATTCAGACCACACATTTATTAATAAGAAACTATAATGAACAAGAAATGTGAATTTTGGAATGCACATCATTTTCAGATAATTATTATTTCTCAATTAATAGAAGTTAGACACTTTATTTGAATAATGTTTGGTTTTTCAGAAAGTTTTATAGCCGAGAAGAAGTGTTGCTTGAATTTCATTTTTTGATTCACTAAAAATTAGATTTCACTGCCAGCTTAGTTTTCGCAAAAGCTTACACTTGGCATAGGTAGACCAAAAGTAGACCAATTTTAATCCAAATTTAAGATACTAAATTTATGCATTAAATTATTATATGCTGAAATAATTTTCGTTATAAAATATTAAATATTCGTCATAAAATAAAAGAAATTATTTCCGTACGAATGTTTACCTTTTACAAGAATCCCTGTATGTATGGGAAGGATTCCAAAAATTGTTCTCATTCAATTCAAATTAATTTTTCACATTCATTTCGTATTCGAAAATAATTATTTTCACATTCATTTCGTTTTGGAAAATAATTAAAGCATACATTTCAATAGATTAATTCAACTGTTTTGTGAAAACGGACTTATGACATTTTCAAATATACCGGCTCGTTGTGTGTGCATATATATTATCTTGACAACTCAAATTGTAATTCATTCTACCTTTTATTTGAATCCTTTGTATAAGCCTTTTAACTCTTTTATATATATATGTAAACATCTGTAATTTGTTTTCAAAAAACGATAAATATAAAATGTGCAACATACTGGCAACTGGGCCTTGGTTTTCAAATGATTTTCATAAATTGTATGTTACGCTATAAACTCATTTTTTGATATGCCTAAAGCATCGTATATCTATATCTATGTGTAGGTGTAAATAAAACATTCTCTAGAAAACACGAAGCATTTGAAACTATAAATGATTTACAATTAATTCATTTGTTGTGAAACAAACACACATATTTGTTATTATAATAACTTATAAAAAAAAAATTTTTTTAATTTTTATCAACTTTGAAAATTTAAAAAAAATTTCTTATTTTCTTTATTATTATTACAGGCAATCAGACATCGCTTGAAGCCGCTTAAATTTCATCAAATTACATCAATACTCTCGAAAAAAAAAAAACAAAAAAAAAACAATATGCATCATACATATGTGAAGATTTTCATATAAAAGATGTGCCTCAGGGGTGCATGTTCCTAAGTTGAAAACTCACCTCCATTGTAATCGTTTGGATAATAAATGCTTCTTTGTCGGGAAACTTTATAACTTATTTTCCATCTTTCTTTTCTTTTTTTTTGGTTTTTCTTAGTTAAAAAAATAAAATCCTTTTACAAGACTTAAGTAGTTAGTTATTTATATTTAAGATGTAATTATACTTTATATTATTATTTTAGAAGTAAGAGACATGACTGTCAACGGTAATGTAACGAATAATAATAATACGATAAATATCTCGAAATATTTTCCAGATAATAGGGGCAGAAGCTTTAAAACAATGTTTAAATTCAAAAAAAAAACAAAGAAAATTTAATCACAACCGTTTTGACATTTTAGATATTCTAGAAGCCGTACTCAAAACTACAAAATTTTGATTCTAGAAAACGTATGACAATTCGCGTAAATACAAGAACTCATTAAATCTTCAATTCAGTTATTACACGTTTGATTTTAAAGATCCTATATATATCCGACATATCCTATATATCTACGCATGTAAATTTGCTTGAGTGGCGGCAACGTACATATTTGAAGCGAATTGTCGTTTCGATCTTGATACTTGCTATCCGAGAGTGACATAATTTATTTTAAAAAAAATATCGATAAAACTATTAGTCTTCGTTCCTAATATAAAGTTCAAGTAATGGCTTTTCAGTCGTCGTTTACCGTTGACGATGTCATTTTTCGTAGATCTAACACTTGTCAACTTATACTTCGGTTTCTGTAAAAAGATCGAAGATTGAGTTTTTTTTTTTTTGTTTTTATTAATTTTGCATCTATTCATTCAAATTCAAATCGCATCCATCTCTTATTTACGTATTTACTCATCCAAAATATAATTCTTTGTTATTTATAGATTTTTAGTTAAAATTCTTTATATTATATACTAAGAACGAGATCAAATTTGCTCTTGAAGTTTTATTTAATAAAAAAAAAAAAAAAAGAAAAAAGTTTTTGTTATAGAAATCTTTCTAAAATTCATTAAAGAACCCGAACCACATCTTTAGTATATAATTTCAACAATACACATAAATACATAATAATTGCGTAAGAATAATAAGTTTGTTTTTTTTTTTTTAATTCAATTCTATTTTTAATCGAATTGAAAAGACTGCAAAATATATTATACATGCGCGTACGCGTATACAAGTAAATAATGTAAGCGAGAATAATAAATTTTCCTTATTGCCACTAATAAATTTTGGAAAATATTTTTGAAAAGCAAAAAAGAGACAAAAAATAAAAACAAATTTGGCTAATTTTACATAACTTTTAATGTGTAATAAATAGTGAAAGTTTTTTTTTTTTTTTTTTTTTTACAATAAACTTTTATAAAAAGAACTTTTGTCGTCTCATCTTTCTTGGCAAGCAATTGTTTTATCTTTTTTTTTTTTTTTGGATAAACCGATATTAACTCTGCTAATAGCATTAAATCGTTTCATTTATATTTTAATATTAAGATATGTGAAAGATCGTTAAAAACTAAAGGAATAATACACTAAGAGATCATAGACGTGAAGAAGGATTTCCTCTAATTTTTTTTCCAATTATTCTTATCAGAAAAATAACTCAATGAACGTCTAAAGCTCTTTACCAATTGAATTGAAATCGCAATACTTGGCGAGTAAGGTCCAGTAGCGAATCTGTTTGTAAGACCTTGAAATATGCATTCACGACCTACATAATAGTATATATATACGTTTGGTGAGTAGTACGAGTTACGGTTTATTACATATCGTTTATTGAAAAGAACAGAAAAACAACTAAGCATTGTTCTCCTTTTCATGACTTTATTAATAATGTTCTGATATTTAGAAGGTACATTGCATTTTTATAACTTCTTAATTGAATAAAATTATGTTTACAAATATTTGTCTGTAATTTGAAGAACGGAAATTATGTTGTAAGAAAATAATAAATGTTGACTTAGTTTCTAGATAATTTAGAGATGATACGAAGGTGTTGATTTGAAGAACAGGAATGATGTTGTAAGAAAGTGATAAATGCTGACTGATGTTTATAGTTGCGTTCATAATTTAAATGTGGCTCGTGTAACTTTAATTTCTAGCTAATTTAAAGACGGTACGAGGGTATTGATTTGAAGAACGGGAATGAGTTTGTAGGAAAAGTGATAAATGCTGACTGATGTTTGCAGATGTGTTCATAATTTAAAGATGGCTCGTGTAACTTTAATTTCTAGCTAATTTGAACATGATACGAGAGTATTGATTTGAAGAACGGGAATGATGTTGTGGGAAAGTGATAAATGCTGACTGATGTTTATAGTTGTGTTGATGATTCAGAGGTGGCTCGTGTAACTCAAGCGCAAGGGAATCAATTTTGCGATAACTTGGTTCCTCTGAACTGTAAATAGGATTAAAACTTTTTGGTTTCTTCTTGCTCACAAGTCAGCTAATCAATCATTATAAATAGGGCTAAGTATGTGAATAGCGCTGTCAATTTTATTAATTATCAACAAAATATTGCTACATCAGGTAAATATATTTTTCAAGATACGCAAACGAAGGGATATATAACCGGATAGATGATCACTTTGTTTCGGTTCCAAGCTGGGTCATAGTACAGTACTCCTGCTTAAGACAAAAAAACGAAGTCTCTTTATTACTTGAAGAATTGATCGAACGAACTAATAGAGATAGTTCCATGGTATTTATGAATTGTTGCATTGAGCATGTAACAAGATAAGCGTTCTGTCCTACGTCAAGCAGGAGGTCTATATAGGCATTATACAGCATAAAAAGAATTTTACTATATTTTATGATTCGAAATTTGTATTTTATAAAAATGGATTTTGTTTTTAGTTTAGATTTCAATTCCGCTTTACATGGTTCTTCTATACTGATAAGTTTAAGTAGGTTGCGCTTGATAGATTTGCTCTTCCAATAACAATAGTTTTTAGTTTTGAATAATGGCTTCCAAAATTGCTTGCTTTAGTTCTTAGCATTATCTCAAATATTGTTACGAAAATCACAAACAGATAAACGGCAACTATAACAAATTTGATAAGTCTAAGGGGTGGAAATTCCTTGGAATGCAATACTTAAGACGGTCATAAAAAGACATATTCGCAGGTGGTAATAAACGCAAAGATTAGCAAAGAATTTCCGCGAAACCTGACATGAAAGGGATTAATGAAACTACGAATTCAGGTTAAAAGCAGAAAGGTATGCAGAGTTTGTGATATTCTTAAGGTTTATAAGCAGAGCATTTTGCTTAGAACAAGACAGTCGAGAAATAACACCCGAGAGTCGAAGAATAATATCAGAGAGTCAATTAAAAATATTAGACAAGAACCAAGTGTTGAAGAAATACTTACTTGTAATAAATTGTAATATAATTGAGTTGTAAATACTTGTAAATAAATAAAGAAAATTGTACATAACCAAAATCTAAGCTTTTCGCGATTCAGAGATACGAACTGAGCCTTAAACGTAAAAGTACGAAAGGCCAATTTTCGTAACAATATTATGAAAAGATGAAATTGTAATATAAGAATTTAGTGTTGATTTCTTAGAAACTGCAGATGCGTCAGATGTGAACATCTTTTCGCTCTTTTCGATTCTTGTTATTGCTTGCTATGAATTAATTTTAAAGCCATCGTCGCCGCCTTCGTCGAAATCAGACGCTTTTTTAATTGAAGAACAAAAACGTCATAATAAACAATACTTTTTCCTTAATATTGTCGATAATGTATTTGAGTCCGGGGTAACATCAGACGGCGTAACCTTAATATCTTTCGTTGTCCGATTTCTTTTCATAAATTAAGTAACATGCGATGACCGGTGTTTAGTCTAATAAATCTTTTTTCGAATCCTAAAAAATAAAATAAATTACGGAATTTATTCACTAATTTATACACTATATTCTCTTATAGTTACCATTCCTCGTGTGCTTCCAATTATTATGATTAATTGCAATATTTCTGCTTTTGATTTGTTTTTAGTTTATGAGCGACACGTAATCTGGAAAATCTCGTACTTTACTTAACTTATCTTAAACAAAGTAGTGGCTTTTGTGCGTAGCGTTCATTATCAAAACCTTATAAGGATTTTAGAATTTTGTAATCTCCATCCAACCTTAATCAAGACTATTTGAGATTTTCACCACCATACAGAATTTCATCATTTTCTTCGTTTGAATACAACTTTTTATCAAAATAAAAATTTACTTCGACATTTGCGAACGTAAAAATATTGAAATGAAATAAAGAATTTTAATAAATATCTATATCTCCATATGTCCACTTCCATACATGTCACTATAAGTCTGGTAGCATGCATTTAAAATCTTAGTTCGATATACATCATATAGATGTTTAATGCAGTTTATAATGCAAACCTCTATTATGTGTTCGCAAAACTATGCGGTATGTAAAGACCCCAGCAAGCACAAAGACAACATAGCAAATCATATCAAAAAAGGAATTTTTACAAGAATTCTTCAAACAACTTTAATTGAGGACAAATACCACAACAAAAAATTTTTAATATTAAAATCAAATAGAAAAATTAGAAGAAAACAAAAATATAATAAAGATCTACCTTTGGGGTAATTGAAAACTTTTTGATTTTTTTTTGTGTTCAAAATCTGTGAAAAATCACTGAATATTTTCATAATAATAGTGTTTTTTCAACGATAAGCATTTATCGACGGAAGCTTACGGTAAGTGTAGCAATAAAATATCGCAAAATGATGAGTATCAGAAAGGCTGCACGCATGGCAACTAGAACATTCTTTTTAAAGGCGAAAATCTCGTCGCGAAGTTCTCCGTTTATTCAGATCTGACACATTAGTATAGTAAGTAGTACTGTATACAGTACAGTACACAGTATAGTATGCAATATAGTATACAGAGTATAATATACAGTTTAGTATATAGAATGTAGTATATGCTGTATAGTGTACAGTATATAGTTTATAGAGTATAGTATATATAGTATACAGCATAGCATACAGTATACTGTATAGTATACTATTGTTACGAAAAATCACAAACTAATAAAAGGCAACTACAACAAATTTGATAAATCTATGGAGAGGAAATTCCTTTGAATGTGATACCTACCGCGGTCATAAAAACACATATTTTCAGCTGTCAATAAAAGCAAAAATTGATAGAGAATTCGCGTGAAATATGTCTGGAATGGGATTAATGAAACTACGTATTCGCAGGTATAGCAGTAGGGTATGCAGAGTTTGTGAAATTCGTAGGATTTATAAGCAGAGAATTTTGCTTAGCCAAAACAGTCGATAAATAATATTTGAAAAGTAACTAAGTGTTGAAGAAAATAATTCTTTTGTAATAAATTGTAAAATAATTGAAATTATAAATACTTCAAAATAAATAAAGGAAATTGTAAATAACCAAAATCTAAGTTTTTCGCGATCTAGCGATACGAACTGTGCCTTAAAGGTAAAACACGAAAGGCAGTTTTCGTAACAGTATATATTATAGTATACTAGTAAAGTCTACAGGATTGTATACAACAGAGTATATAGTATAGTATATACAGTATACAGTACAGTAAAATATATACAATATAGTATATAGTATTGTCTAATATATACAGTATACAATGTAGTAAAATATATACAGTATCAAATATAGTACAATATAGTATATATAGTGTAGTGTATAATATAGAGAGTACAGTATAGGATACTGTATAGTATATAATATAGCATACTGCCGGCGGAAACTTTTTTGTGGCGAAAACATATTTGTGACGGATACTTTTTTGTGGCTGTCCCGGCTTTTTGTACAAATGAATACGAATAAGTTTTTGTCGGCAGGAATTTAGTTGTACAAAAAAGTTTCCGCCGACAGGAAAGCATGTTGGTATAAGCTATATATCGTTGAAAAGGCTATACTCAACGATTCACGCAAAACAAGTCTCGTTTCTTCGCAGCACTTGATTTCACCACAATGGACAATGAATTAAACTTCCGCTTTTTGAATGTCATATTTGACATGGCAGATAGACTTCTGTATATCAAATTTTACCGAATTAACAAACATTAATGTTTTGTTTATTATATTCATTCATAAAAGTTTCAAAATAGTGCTTTTTTTAACTATATTTGATATAAATCCTTCCATGGCTTTGGTTAGGAGGCTTCTGTTAACAGTTTTGGTTTGTTCGTTATAACTAAATATAACTTCACTCTCTTCGGGAATTATTGAATTTGATTTGTGTATTAGAACCGGTAGCACATGCAATGTTTTTATTATGAGATTTTTTGAGTCACACACACATATCGTATATTGTTCATAACTGGATTAATAATTGTTTTAATAGTAAATTCTAAAACTCAATTTTGAAGTTATCAGCTATTAAAGCGAAGCTTAGTAAACCACGAATAGTTTTTCATAAAAACGAAAAGAAAAGAAAAGAAAAATTACACAATAATTTAGAACCACAATATAAGACCGATATATTAAAGAGTGTTAAACATAATGTCTTGTAATTTTAAACTGGATTTTATTTTTAAAACTTTTTAGATCACACATGCGAATATCTTTGCGATAACTAAGTGTCTTGAAACGTTTTTTCATCTTGGCTTTGTATCAACATATGTGTGTGAGCCACATTCTTTTCTTTTTCTTTTTAGTTTTAAATAATAAACAGGCTTAGCCTAAACGCATTTATGCATACAATATAAACATAACTAATAAGTTAAAACAGTTCTGAACATAGTTTCTAGAAATCTTGAATTGAAATGGATTCTTAACTTAACTTCAAAACTATACAAAAGAACGTCTTTGTTAAAACTAAGTGCTTTCAAATGTTTACATCTGAGTTATATATGAACACATATGAGCGACATATTTTTCTTTTCTTTTTTTTTTTTTTTAATTTTAATTTTAAATAATAAGCAGACTCAGCATAAAGACACACTTATATACATAACAGCAACAGTGTTACGTATCCCTATATAAACAAAACTATTTTGAAATTCGTTTATAGGTCGTACTTACACACACACACACACAATACATTGCTTATGTAGAGGGTTAAGAGGGGTAAGTTGAACGGTTAAGCCTTAAGAATTTCAAGATAAACAATTATTACGTTAGTCCCTTAAAGTACGTTCGACTTATTTGTCTTGTGCGCTCTTTTCGTAGGCATTAATTGTTGCAATCACAATAATAAGATCAATAAAAAGAGATCTACTTGTTTCAATATACTTTAATTACTACTATGAATTATAAGACACTACGTGTACATATATATATATGTTAGGAAAAAATATTAAAAAAAAAATTCCGAAACATAGTTTACCGTGATATTTAATGAAAAAATTAAAAATTAAAAAACAAAAAAAAATTCATTAGACAACCGATACTTAACCTCTCTATCTATCTATTCAAATAAGTGTATGAATTTGCTTACAGATAAGTTGAAAGGAAATTATTTTAAATCTAATCAAAATATAAAAAAAAAAAGAAAAATTTAAAAAAAAAATTAAAAATAAAAAAAATATTTAAAATAAAAGAACCAGTTATATACATTGAACATTTGAAAATTTCTTTTTAAAGAATAATATGGATATGGAATACAGTGAAAAGGTCAAACATTTACGTGCAAATTTTCAATTATGTCGAAATACTAAGAGAACCGCTCAAATGATACCAAAAACTTGGACAAAATATGGTGAAATCTATCGCAATATTGATCAATCTAAATACATATATGTCTGCTATATTTGTATGGAATATGTCGAACATTTCGCTAATATTTACACAACAGATAATGTCTCCGATTTTTGGAATCATCTTCAACGTCAGCATATGTTAACAAATAGTGAAATGCCTCCCGAGACATTGTTACCTGATGTAGAGTTAGAAAAAACAATTGAATCAGTGTCACAGCATATAAAAGATATTACAAAAGGCAATATGAATGAAAATGAAAAAATAAATTCTTTGCCAAGAATGGTAAGTATATGTATATGTATATGTATGTTTATAAAATGTTTATATTTTTTGTTGTAATATATTTTAGGAAAATCAAAACTGTGAATTACATACACAAATTTGTCAACGTTAGAAGAAAAAAATATTCTCATACAACAGCTACTATATATATATATGAACAGTAGAAATTTGTACAACAACAAGCAATTAATGCAAAAGTTATAGATTATCTTACTACATCATATATACTGCATATATAGATATATATAGATGTGTGTGTGTGTGTGTATAGATGTATACATGCAGATGTATATACACACATATATATATATATATAAAATATATAAATATATATATATAAATAGATATATACATACATAAATAGATATATATATATATACATACATACATACATAATATATATAAATATATATAAATATATATATCTATTTATATATATATATTTTATATTTTTTATATTTATATTATTTTTATTATTTATATTTTATATATATATATATATATTTATATATATTTTATATATATATATATGCATATATTTTATATTTTTTTTATAAAGCAAATATTAGGAATTTTTTTTTTTCTCTGACAACTTGACTTTATACACAAAAAGTGTTCGTAAATCTAGATAAATATTATTTTTATTACAAAATTAACTTTTTATTTATTTTTTTTAAATTTTTTTTTATTTTTATTACAAGAATTAATCTTAATTACTTCCAACTATAGGTAACTATCTAAACATTCTAGTTTCTTGGTCTACAGAGATGAGAAAAATTATATTAGATTCATTTAGTTTCTGTAACGTATTCAAAAGAAAAAAATGGAAAAATCCCGTAGAAAGTGAAAATTTTTAATAATATTCTTAGTCAATCTGCATATAAGCCTTGAGTTTAGCCAGGAGTATTTATTTCCGATCGCTTCTTTAATACAAGAGTTACAAGTTAAGGCACTATTTAGAATGCAAAATTGGATGTCTATCTATCTGTGCACATTTGTCTACCGATTCTAAAATCATATGAAATTAAATAAATAAATAAAAAAAAAAACATATTTTAATATTTATGTAAAAGGAGACTTTTATGCAAAAGAGAACTTGAACGTATTATACCTGCACGTGGGTTCGAATTATTTATTATTGTACTCCATCCTGGCGAAACTTTTACCTTTCACTTATTTGAAGCCGTATGCAATTTAATATTAAAATTTTTTTTTTTTTTTTTTTTTTTTTTTTTGGTAAAAAGAAAAGTTTCATCGTGAATCTTGTGAGATATTTAAGTGCTGATCTATTCATAGATCTAGAATTCACAATAGGGGTGTCTCTAAAAAGAAGAACTTTTACAATTTTTCTTAAACACGAAAATGCAAGAACAAAAAAAAATTTCAAAAACTTACTGTTTAAATATTATTTTTTAATATTTACGTTATCTTACGATATCTATGTATATGTCTATCTATCTATGTAATATGTTGAACTCGCGTATCATCGCAATCGCTCGTCGTGTCATATATTAATATGCGAGCTATGTGCAAATATTTCTTGTTTTGTACTTGATCGTTATAAAGTCCTTGCTTTCCTTTAGTCCGCCCGTTCTGAATTTTTCTTAAGCATATTACAAAATATAGTAACAATCGATCCATTTTCATTATAAAATATTGAAAGCTGGATCTTGTTTTGATATTAAAGGTTTAGTTTTCATGAAAATCTGAAAAATTACCTCAATGTAGATAAAAGGTATCTCGTGTGTGTGTGTGTGTGTGTGTGTGTGTACTATTTGAACCAACTGTTATTATAAAATGTTTATAGCGTCCGTATCAAGAATTATTTTTTTGTCAAAACATGGATATGGCAGAAGGTACACGCAAAACGAATCAATCCATTCAATTCAACTTTTCGCGTAATATGACAAGATGAGACATATCATCACATCATAATAGACGGTCGGATAGGCAGACAGGTATAATAAAAAAACGAGCTTATCTCAAGTCCATAAGAAATAGTTACTGTGCGTTGCATTTTATCTTGAGCGTAAAATGATCAGAAATTTCTTTGCAAAATTAATTAAATAATTCTTAGAAGAAATTTTAGAAGAAATTTTAGAAAAATTTTTAGAGGGTTTAAAATTAAAAGTCTTACATTTTTCTTAGGTTTTTTAAAAGGCTTTAGTTTGAGTAACGAACTAATAATAAGTATAACTAAATATTATCATTCATCGTCAATAACAAGCAAAGTCTTAATCCAACGCTCTAACCCCATTAAGGTGTAAGACACAAGATGAGATTTTTCAAATATAATTTTATTTATAGAATTTTATTAATTTTATTTTCAGGAAAAAATTTCTGAAAATGTAGAAAAATGTATTGAAAAAGAAAAGAAAAAACTTGAGGAAAACATTTTAAATAATAATGACGACAGCAACATTGAAGGCGAAACTCTAAAGGCTAATAGTTCAAAAGGTAACGAAGCATCTCATGAAAATGATGATGATAATAATGATAATGATGATGGTGATGATGATGATGTTGATGATACAATCAATGTCTCCACGGATGATGAAAACGATGATGCTGAACCCCTTATTCCTACAGCAAAAGAATGTATGGCTGAAAATAATACGTACGAAATATCCGATGAAGAAGAAGAAGATGAAATTGATGAAATAAGCAACACAACTCTTACTAAAGGAGCAGAAGCAGAAGAAGAAACCACTTTAGATGAAATCAAAAATTATCAGGAAAATCAAGGTAATAAAAAATTATGCCGCTTACAATAAATGTGCTTCACATGTGTAATCGTATCTGAATTGGTTTTTTTTTTTTTTTTTTTTTTCAGAAAAATCTATAATCGATAATAACACAAATTTTGTTAAATTTACTCAAGCAAATTCTTCCACGCAACTATCTGAGAATAATAACATAAATTATGATAGTTTGTCAATTGCTACCCGTCAATATGAATGCAATTATTGCCCTCAGAAATTTCCTCATGTATGGCAACTGGATAGACATCAGCGCACACATTTAAGCAATTATGAATCTCAAAGGAAATTTCGAGTACGACCGTTCCAATGTAATGTATGCGGAAAACGAACAATCACGGAAAAAGCAATGACTGTACATCAGCGTCGTTTTCATAGCCTTGAATCAGATTCGGAAACGACCAGATGTCATATTTGTCAAAAACTAGTATTAACAACGAATATTCAACAACATATGCTGGTACATACACAAATACGACTTAGATGCAATCTCTGCAATCGTTCGTATAAACAAAAGCAGACATTGCGCTTGCACGTAAAGAAATTTCATCCAAATGCTTTAAATACAGATGCATTTGTAATGCAAAACCCGGCAATGGTTTCATTACATATGACTCCTATGAATTCATCTACTTTACTATCGGGTCAAAACTCGTCCGTCCCGTTATCGATGACTCCACTATCAACGAATTTGAATCTTAGACGAGAATCAGGAATGGAAATTGATTTTAGTACAAATTCATCGAATTACGGCAGTTTTTCATGTTATTCGAATTATCAAGGGTATTGAGAATAGAATCTCTCTCTCGAATTATTTAATATAATATTGAATTAATTTATAGGTCAAACTGTGGATATACAACATGTTTACCATCTTCCATGTACTCTTATTCAAATAGGAACGAACAAAGTCAAATTCAAACACCATCCTCTGATAGTTATGCAAATGAGACAATCGAAGTCTCACCTTCAAATAGTCAAGATCAAATTCAAATCATATCTTATGGTAGCATTGTACCCAATGATGCGATGGAAATAGGCGATGAATTCTTATCAGGAAAAAGAAGCCAAAGCAACGCAATATCCCTTGAAATTAGTGAGAAAATTTCATCAAATGAAGCCGATCACAAAACAATATAATATCGTATGGCGCAAAGTTATATCTCCCGAAAGTTGTGGAGGAAATAAGCGAAGAGTTTTTCTAAAGTGCATGGGGGCGGGGGGAACTTATATTAATAAAATTTCTAATACCAGAAATTAATATAATTGGCCGATAAATCAAATGAGAACTGTCGTAGCGTAATATGTTTTTCTTTTTGTTAAAAATGAAAAGTCGATGTATAGACATTGTACTGTTCGTTTTTAAAGAAGCCCAACGTAAGTCAAATAAACGTTTATTTTACAGTTTTTGAGTTGAGTTTTGATTGCCTCTGAAAAGTTTTTATTTATCAGATTTTTTCCAGAAAATAGTTTTTAATAATATATAATAATAATAATAATAATATATAATAATATATAATAATATATAATAATATAATATATAATATAATATATTATAAATTCTAAAATTATAATTTTTATTCCCAACTCTGTTCTTAACAGAATACTATATAAACTTTAAAATTCTTGCACGTGGCGGGCGTTACACTCCGCCATAAGTGATAAGTGATACCAAAAATTGGTACCACTTTACAATATCACTCACTACAAGTGATAAGAAAATTGGTGCCAACTTGAAATTTGCATTAGCATTATTGAGTGCAAAAAAGAAAAGCTACCACTAAAATCTCTTACAAAGTTCTAATTTAACGTAGACAGTGATTGACAAAAATTTACATGATATATAACATTTATATTTTTATAACGACGCTACAGTACAGCCAACTTCAGGACATAATAAAAGTTTAATTAACAAATATTTTAATTTAAATTGTTCTGATTAATTGTTCTCTCTTTTGGTAAGTTGACCGACTATCTTTATCTATATTATATGGAAAAGGGACTATAAATTTAATCTCAAAACAGAAAAAGACGGCATTAAAATTTTCAGTTTTCCATTTTTGATAATAATATAAATTCATTCATCGGCGATATTATTGCAACCATGTACAAGCAATATTATCCCACAAAACCAAAACTCATCTAAAGTAAAACCTGGAAACTCTAAGCTATAACGGCAAATTTTTAAGACTGCGATTTTGCATTGTGCTTTAAGTAATAAACAAATAAAGAACTCGTGCTTGCTTACTTTTGCGTTGTTAAAAAAAAACTTCAGCATATAATTCAAGTTTAGAGAAAATTAGCGAAACATTTATTCGTATCACAGTTAAAAAATATTTCAATTAAAATTATCCTGACCACCATTGTATGAATTAATTGTTCTCCTTTTTGGTAAGTTGACCGACTATCTTTATCTAGTTTATACGGAAAAGAGGCTATAAATATAACTTCAAAATAGAAAAAGAAATTGTTAGTACAGCATTAAAATCTTCGATTTTTTTCTGCATTTTCAGTCCGTATAGAATCCAAAATAGGGGTAAAGATATTGAAAACAGGTAGAAGTACCCAGTGTACCAATATTAAAAAACCACTCCAATTAGCGGAACAAGTCTAATTAAAAGGTTAAGTAAAATCAAAATAAATGAAGTTATTAAATGAAAATTTTCTTAATTCGAACAAATTGAATTAATTTCGAATTCCTTCGTTCGCGATTTTTCACAGTAAAGTTAGCGCGATTCTATACTGCGAATAAAATTACACAAGAAGAACGCGGGTGCGTACTATAACAAAAGCAACAGAGATAATTAGATAGTTTATAAAATTTTATAACAGTCTTTATATTATATCGGGAGAAAATTGCGCATCATCCCGTAACACAATATAATGCGTGGGCGAGGTTTAACTGTCTGCGAGATAAGAAAAAAGTTGTCGGAACCGGTTCGAGTAATTGTTTTATCGACAATAGTGCCAGGCGCTGGACTCTCAAAACCATTTTGGTTCATCGAAAAATAACGGGTATTGGTATGCTTCTTTACCACAATAAAAGTTATTTTGACGACTTGCTCCAATAACTTACGACAGGCTTCTTCTAGTTGTGGAATCTCGTAGTTTTCACAAACTTGCAACTGGCCATCACCAACCCCATCTCTATAAATGATTATGTTGTCAGGAAAGACTTTATTTTCAGACTGGTACGCATTTAATGCTGATATAAGACAACAGCACAATCCGTTTAAAATTTCCGCTTTTTCATTTTGAATTATCGCTTTACTGTACCATTTTGTACAGTTGTTATCTAAAGAAGCCACAAAAGCAGCCACTGAAATCGCCTTTGTAGTCGTTTCGCGGTAAACATCAATTCCACAAATCATTACATTCTGTTTAAATGGAATTTTCAGTGACCATAACGATCCTCCTAATTTGC
>KK351019.1:1928453-1973915 GCA_000671755.1 Glossina brevipalpis
TATACTGCGATTAAAAAAATTTGCTGTAACGAAATTCCAGTACCATCACAAGTAAGAATTTTACCGTTAATATCTGTTTTCGTATATTCACCATCGTAGGTATATTCATTTGTATGTTTGTTTGTTTGCAATACCCAGAAGGAAGCTTCAGAGACCGCATAAACTATATATATTCTTCGTCTGTCCGTCTGTGTGATGTCTTTCGTAAAAATTATGGCAAAAACATTGTTTGTTCATGTACGCGGGTTGGTGTTGAAAATAGGCCACGCCTACAGTGACACAAAAATATCACTTCTTCTGCACGGGCTTTTTGTTCACTACTCGTAAACTGTAATAAAAATATCCACGCGTCTTGTATAAAAATGAACAAAATCCACCCAATGTGTAGAGGATCGAAATTTATTTTCTTCGACAATTTTTGTTTTTTGTTTGAAACTCTTTGAGTATTTTTGAAAAATTATGTCAGTCTGGCCAGATTGGGTTTTAAGACATAGTGGCTACTTTTTAAGTGTGAATTTGATCTCTATATATCATTTTTAAACAGAGTGCAGTGGTAGACCGTTAAAACAAGACAATTGAGGCAATAAACGTAAACAAATTGCAAAAAAAAAAAAAAATGTGTGACAATCTGAGCATAGAAGAAAGTTTACAGATTGAACTGAAAGAATGGATGAAGAAATATAATGAATATTTGGTATTGTTTGAATATTACAACGAATTTCTTTAAATTGAAATGAAAAGTGTTGGTAAAGCTGAAGTATTTGGTGCTAAATTTTTTCAGATTCGAGGAAATGAAACTTTAAAAAATGTTCGTCAAGAACGTGTACAAGGCTTCGTGGATCTCCAGAAAATCGTTAGTGAAAAGTTGGATAACGCGCTAGATTTTCCAAACTTTTCAGAGTGTCTGTGCAGCCAAGAACAACATCATTGGTCCGCCGACATATGCAATAAATTTATCGAAGATAAAATTAACAATAAGAATGAGACGAACGCTAACATTATAACCAAACTTGAGCAAAACGCTAATTATTTGAAACAAGAAGTCGACAAATTAATAAGTGAAGATCACATAGTTTTCGAGGTAAGAAATCAATTTTGTTTCATCGAACTAACTTCTATTTTTTTTTTTTTTTTTTTTTGTAAAATATAGCCTTATCATAAACTGGAAACAATTAATGCGTCTACAAAGTTAGAAGGGGAAAACATTTCAAAGCAACTAACAATATTTGTGAACGAAATGCAAGAAAATATAAAAGAATACAATGAAATGTTGCTGGAACTAAAAAAACAGATTTCTGTTCTTGGACCAATTGAGAAGAAATTGAGGTAAGTAAACATGTATTTAAAAAATTATTTTTTATATCTAGCCGACAGAAAGTATGTGTAATTTATCATAAGTTGTTTGAGCACTACGCAATGTCAGCATTTTATAAACACTTAAAGCAATCTGGATGATCCGATTGGATTTTTTTCAATTTTTAGAGATGACATCTACTGTTGTAAAACTTCTGTCAAGGAATTATTGAACAGTTTGGGTTTAAATTCAACGAAGGATGCCAATGCAGACTCTTTCCAAATTATGGAACTTGAAAGTGAAATTGAAGAGATGGAATATAAAATTTCAACTATAGAAACATGCCCTTAATATATTTTAAATTGTACAATATATGCTGCTTATTATCATAGACGAAGAAATAAAAGTGTTAAATCAATCAATAAGAATATATATCGCTTAAGCACAGAGTTGTTAAGATAGAATTTATCTCGCTTTCATACTTGTTGCAATCAGCTGTTTTGCAAAAAGAATTAATGAATGAATTTAATTATATTAGTAGAACATGAATTATCGTGTTATACATATAGGATTAGTTAATCTTGTTAGAAGTTATTTTTATATATAAATTTAAGCTAAAAATGTTGCAACAAATTTTTAAAAATTTTATACGTTTACCAGAGAAATTTCTATATCGAACAACATTTACAAAGAAACGTTATTTAAGTACGACAAAAATATGTATAGTTGGCGCCGGTCCTAGCGGTTTCTACGCTGCTCAATATTTACTTAAACACTTGCAAAATTGCCAAGTGGATGTTGTTGAAAAATTACCAACACCTTTCGGTTTAGTACGGTAAGTTTCAGTACGAAAAAAAAAAAAATGATTTTGATATGCCTTTCTTTGGTCGCAGCTTTGGCGTTGCTCCTGATCATCCTGAGGTGAAAAACGTTATTAATACGTTTAGTAAAACAGCTGCAAGTCCACGTTTCCAATTCTATGGCAATGTGTGTTTAGGAAAAGATGTCACTCTACAACAATTAAGGGATTGTTATCATGTGGTTTTATTAACGTACGGAGCTGATAGAGATCGTCAATTAGACATTCCAAATGAAAACGAAATAAACGTTCTATCCGCACGCGAATTTGTAGCTTGGTACAATGGGTTGCCTGGTGCTGAAGACTTGCAACCAAATTTAAGTGGTGATAATGTAACTATTATCGGTCAGGGTAATGTAGCCATCGACGTCGCCCGAATGCTGTTAAGTCCATTAGATGAATTGAAAGTGAGTATTCAAGATTGAAAGCACTGATATTTAAAATTTCTTGATTTCAGAAAACCGATATAACTTCTTATGCCCTAGATGTTCTAACATCGAGTAAAGTGCAAAATGTGTACTTGGTAGGTCGTCGTGGTCCTTTGCAGGTTGCCTTTACTATCAAAGAATTAAGAGAAATGCTCAAACTGCCACAAGTGTCCACGATTTGGAAATATGAAGATTTCGATGGTATAAAAGAAATAGTAGACAAATTGCCCAGACCTCGTAAACGACTAGTGGAGTTAATGCTAAAAAGTCTGAATGAACAACAACAACTAAACGTTGAAGATGGTAAAAATTTCATTCCGATATTTTTACGTTCGCCACAAGCACTTAGCAAACGTGAAGTGACATTTACCATCAATAAATTAGAGCAAGATCGCGCTATACCAACAAATACTTTTGAAGTACTTCAAACTGATTTAGTATTGCGCAGCATAGGTTACACATCATCATGTGTTGACACAGGCATACATTTTAACATGAAGACTGGATGCGTATCTAACGAAAATGGACGCGTTGTAAGTTGTACACCCGAGCGCATCGTAGAGAAGGGTTTGTATGTAGCTGGTTGGCTAGCTACTGGTCCTACTGGTGTTATCTTAACGACTATGAATAATAGTTTTATGGTAGCCAAACTGATATGTGACGATATTGCGGCTGGGAGATTACATTTAGAGGAGGCAAAGTCTGGTATAGGCGAAAGTTTAAAGACTAAAGCGGTGGTAACGTGGGAAGGTTGGAGCAAAATTGATGCTGAGGAGGTGAAACGTGGTCGGTTGGTAGGGAAGCCACGCGAAAAAATTGTAAAAATTCAGGAATTGTTAAAAGTAGCAGGTGTATAGCACCAAGACTGTTCTAAATAAATTAGGTTATAGATGCGGTGGCTGGAATAATACATTTTGTACTGAACTCCAATAGAAAAAGAGTTTTGAATTTTTATAAACAAAATCATTTTGTGAAAAGAATCGAAATCACTCATATATATTTTTTTATCATAGTTCAGATTATGTTCATTTGTGTCTTAAGACCATGCCCTTCTTTATGGGCCTATCTATGATCAAATTCCTGACAAATACACATGTGAAAATACTTGCTGAAGACAAGTGTGATAAAGTCATCACAAGATAAAGTTTGCAATTTTTGTATTTTAACAGATAAATCAAAGGACGATATATGGAAATATCATCATCATCTAAGTCACCAGGAATTTTTACTACACTTCCACCTTTTTTTTTTTCAATCTTGTACTTTAAGTTTCAATAGATGTTTCTATTTTTTTTTTGATTTCCTTTAGGAAACTGAGTAGTAAACCTTTTATTGATGGTGGAAGAGCAATAAGCGAAAAATAATACTTAATAATTTTAAGTTGTTTGCAAATTTTAGTTTACATGCTTCGGGATAAATAAAATCTTGCTAATAATTATCATAACATTTAGATACAAAGTTTGGTATATACGCTTTATATCGTTAAAATACCGATGAACCTACATAAAGAGTAACTCTAACTGCACATTTACAAGAATATTTATAAAATGTAAAGGGATTCTCCAATTTCATTAACTATGGTTATCGACCAAGTTGGGATAATTTGACTCAATGCTATTTGTGAAAACCTTGATAGATTAAGAATCAGAGATGCCTTTATGAATCGTTACATAAATCGCTAAATATATAACTTGTTTTATTTTACTCCATTACTGCATTATAGAAATAACGAACTACCGATGGCTTCTCATATTTCACCTAATACAATACATCTATTTAGAGACATGTGAATATTTCTTCGTTTTTTTTTTTTGGTATGTTAAAGACTCTTCTAGTGAGGCGTATTGGCCCGACCAGCTATTGTTGGTCTGCAATAAGGCATAATCGATAATTGTTGCTATTGTTGTTGTTGCATCGGTATCTAGGCGGCTGTCCCCGACGTTGTCCTCACTATGTATGCTAATTCTAATCGGTCGGCATCACCGCCATCACCGATATTACCGGATTCCTACGGCCGCAAATCGCGGTTGTGGCAAACATGAACATTCGCACCGTGTGCGATGGAAGATGTGGTGGCGGTCATAGCGGTTATTTTCGAGAATTTCTTTAAGCGTTGAGTCGAAATGATTTTCCAACTTTCGAACGATATTTTCGTAATTAATATGCTCTGGCATATATACTGCACTACAGATAGGAGAGTTTACATAGTATAAAATGTGTTGCTTTTTGTTCGCTATGACTGTACCGTAGGTATTGACGACGACTCTTCCAAATCCATTTTACCATTTGACTTCATTTTGTAATTTGTGAAAATCTGATTAATATCCATAATTTAAGTTCAATATCGGACCCCTTAAATACTATCAAAACGACTCTTGATCGTTTTCTTTCTTCTAAATCGAAATGCAAATCCAGTTGAACAATATATTTGTGATTGGATGCTCAAATAACAAACTTTGACTGACAATTTCTTGCATCGAATTTGTGAATTTGTTAACAAAGAAAATAGTCGCACCTGAATTAGCGAAAATCCACAATTAATCGTCGAAAAACTGTTGCATTTCAAAAAGTTACTTTATTAGGTGGTTTGAAGAGATGAAACAATCCATCAATTCTGGCCTCTCAACCATATGATTAACAATTTTTTTTTGGTCATTGAGTTGAAGATATGGACGTTGAAGATGTATAATTTCAATAGGACGGTGACATAAGCCACACAATGGGAATTCTAAAGGAATTTAAATGAAAGGAACAAACTATTCTTTTTAACATGAATTCAAATCTCATTTACGTTATAAATAAAAAAAAAGAAACCGATCGCACAAGGCATTGAACTTTATGAATTTATATACGAAGCAAAAATTAGGTATTTGTTCAGAAAAAACAACTGTTCAACTTATCGGCCTCTTTGCTTAAATCATCATATTATAATAAAATAAAGTTTAAAAAAAAAAAATAATAAAAATTTTTCTTTGACAATTTTTGGTGATTTGCTGAATTTGCTTGAGATAAGGGGGGGTGGAGAGTATCTTAATATATGAGCTTTTTTTATACTTTCATTCGATTTTTTCTTCATATTAATTGAATGTTTAATAATTTTTTTGCGTATGTATGGGGGCGCATTGTATGTATTTTCTTCGTTTTAATGTGTTGTTGGTTGGTGTTGATAAATAAAATTCTTTCCTATATGTATTCTATATATGCCATTAGTATTAAAATTTTGAGATTCATAAGTCATAAACATACACATCGCAGCATATTTTCATGATTAAAATTGAAGTTTTTAATTTAATTAAAGAGCATAACTGAAAGGTGTCATACATTTTTGCATTTTGCGTTTGTTCTAGGGCACAAATGACGCTCTAATGATTTTTTTAAATTTAGTAATTTTGAATTTTTTCGTGTTTGTAAAATATAATAAATAAAACAATAAACAATGAAATGTAAAAATAATTTAAATTTATTAATATTTTCATGATTAAAATTGAAGTTTTTAATTTAATTAAAGAGCATAAGTGAAAGGTGTCATACATTTTTGCATTTTGCTTTTGTTCTAGGGCACAAATGCCGCTCGAATGATTTTTTTAAATTTATTAATTTTGAATTTTTTTATGTTTGTAAAATAAAATAAATAAAACAATAAACAATGAAATGTAAAAATAATTTAAATTTATTAATATTTTCATGATTAAAATTGAAGTTTTTAATTTAATTAAAGAGCGTAAGTGAAAGGTGTCATACATTTTTGCATTTTCCGTTTGTTCTAGGGCACAAATGCCGCTCTAATGATTTCTTAAGTTTACTCTATTTTAACATTACTCTGTGAGAAATTTCCCGAATGTGATAATTTCATATTCTGAAGGAAGCGCATTAGTCACCAAGATAGTTGCCACTTTTTTTTTTTTTAAGTTTATATAAAGTATCGAGTTTTTGGCAAACAATCTTAACAATCTTCTTGACAATTTAAAAACAAATATCCGTAAAGTTGTGGGCGAGATATTGAGTGCTATGTGCGGACAAGTCCCCAAAAAATTACCTGAAAAGGATCCAGTCTTGTAAGATGTCCCGAACATTCGAATGATGTCGTTATCCCGTAAATAATAGCAAGCTGTAAATAATATATTAAAAAGAAAATTGATCCACAAATCTCAATCAGATGTACAAAATTGCCAAATGAATGAACGTACTTGTACAAATATAGAACTTCTCTGCAACTTGCATAGTTCAAAGGAATTGAAAGAACTTTTTGATTTTATATATTAGGTTGGGGAAAAAGAAATCCATTATTTTCCAATTCGAAATGTTAAATAAAGTCCTGAAGTTCATATATAAGATTGGATGGATTTCTTTTTCCCCAAACTAATATATCTTGGGGTAGCAACTCGAAATGGAAACAATATTACTGGGCTATGCATTTGAAGTAAGATAATCAAATTAGCAAACTTACAAATCACAAAATGAATAACAATTAAGATGTTTAGCATAAAATACAATTTTATAAGAGAACTTAATTAGTCTATTATTTTTTATTGTAGTTGAATTCAATTTGTAAATAAATAAATAAATAAACGAACAAATCAATAACAAAGCCATTGAAATGTATTTGATTTCAAAATAATAAAATAGAAAATGATTTTTTACGCTAATTATAAGGTTGACTAAGAAAAAGAAAAAGAGTAAAAAAATCATTAAAATAGAAAATTCTTTCTTTATATTCTTTTAAAATCAATTCTCTAACTATCACTTTAGCCGCATTATTGCGTTAGCGAAAATCTTATTTGTTGGCGGTAATAAACTAATGAAGAAAAAATATGCACTTATAAAGGAAACCAAAAATTTGATCATAAAAAATTATTCAAAATTGCTTTCAGAATTGAACTTAAAAATTTCTGTTTGATTATTTTTTTTTATCCGATGGCAATGACTGAAAATTTCTACAATAATAATACAAAAACTACATCTTTAAAGTTAAATCTCCTTAATTTCCAAATGTTTTTATGACGAATAGAGTCCAAATTTGAAGATGATTTGTTTTTCTAAAAGTTTACTTCTCCTTTTAGATGATATATATGAGAATAAAACAAAAACAAATCAAAAGTACACTAAAAATATTTAATATTAACAATTGCTAATAAAAAAATTTATATTCCACCGCATTTCCTCTACAATGGAATGTTTACCTCTATTGTTTTCTTTTGCACTTTATATCTTTTAATTTCATTTTCAGATTTCTATCGGGTTTTTCTTTTGCGTCAAACAGAAATATTGTCTGAAATTGAAGACAATTTTTATAGCGATATTGGCGGAAGATTTCCGCAAAGATTACGAATTATAAAAGCAAAGATTATGGAATAATCTTATAAAAATCTTCGCAATTCTAAAAAAAACCAAAATTTTTGCCATAATCAGAATTTCAGTTAATTCTTCAGTTTATTTCTGTGACTAGCTATTATAGATGTAAAGATTATGGGTAGGTTTTATAAAAAGCTTCGCTCAATTTGTAGTTTTTTTTTTTTTTTTTTTGATATAAATATACGCTTCACTTAATTTCAGAAAATATCGTAAAAGTTGAAAAGTTCTTTTGAAAAAGTTGTCACAAAAGCATTCAAGATTTCAAAGTTCATTTCACGTTGCTTAATTTAGTCAAAGCGGAGTAATTATAGGATAACTTTGCATAGCTTGATTTAATTAGAGAGGGGTAAAATGTGTTATAATCAATAATTGCCCTTCAATATTATGATATACAGTTATGTCTGTAGTAAAATTAAGTGCAATTTTAAGTTATAAAAAGATATTTTGCTAATAATAGAAGAGTAATAAAATAATATCCGATAGCTCTTGTAATAAAATAGTTTTTTCTAAGATTATTTAAAGTATTTTCTTAAGACTTCAGAAAAGCTAGAATATTGTCGTAAAACATAGGGATTGAAATATAGTTTTCTAATAAACATTTTTACGGTTACCTATAGTATCTCATTTGACCTATAGCTATCCATTATGGATAACCACTATCCAATGAATTAATTATTTAATCAATTAATTCAATGAATTAATTATTTAATCAATTAATTCAATGAATTAATTATTTAATCAATGAATTAATTATTTAATCAATTAATGCATTCTTTGAATTTTGAAATTTTGAGCTTTCTTTTAATGCGTCTAAAATGCTTTTAGGACTATACTAAATAACTAAATAAACAAATAACAAATTAGAATATGTAAATAACTGAATAATTAAGAAACTAAATAATTAAACAACTGAATATCTAAATAAAAAAATTATTAAATAATTAAATAAATAAGTTATTAAATAACTAAATAAATAAATAAGTAAATAAGTAAATAACTGAATAGTTAAGAAACTAAAGAACTAAATAACTAATCGACCAAATAACTAAATAAATTACTAGATAAATAAATAAATAAATAAATAAGTAAATAAGTAAATAACTGAATAATTAAGAAACTAAATAACTAATCAACCAAATAACTGAATGATTAACTAAATAAATAACCAAATAAATAAATAATTAAGTAAGTAAATAAGAAACTAAACTAAAAACTAAATTAACCAAATAACTAAAAAACTAACTAAGTAAATTACTAAATAAATAGATAACTAGATATCTAAATACCTAAATAGCTGAGCGTAAGATAATAGTTGATATGCACAAGACCCTTTAACTTAAAAGCATTTTCTTAAAGAACGATTGTCTTAATGACCAGAATATTTCTCTTTCATTTTTTCTAAACTTTATGCTTGATAAGGTTCTTACATTTGTGTTATATGTTTATAAATAATTTAGGTATAAAAATTTCCCCTCTTTTGTGAACAATGTAACAATATAAAAGTATTATTTTAATTTTCATTAACATATTAATATTTTTACTACTTTTTTTATATATATTTTATTTATTTATTTATTTATATATATATTTATTATTTTTATTAATTGAAATATTAAAGACATGCTTTAAATAATTAAAGCGATCACAATCTTTCTCTTTAAAATTATAAAAGTTTATAAAAGCTTTTAAATTTAAATGTCAATCGAAACTATAATAATTTTTAATTATAATTAAGAGAAATTCATATCTAGCATGTGAATATTTAGCGCAATCAATCAACAATTGCAAAATGTTTTAAAAATAACTTTTTCCTCAATTATTTCGACTGTAAAGCTATTATGACATTTTTCGAGAGAGAACAGAACAGGAACCGGACAATAGCTGACGTCTATTGTTTGCTTTTTCTTTCGAATCTTTAAATTGAGTAAATTATAAGTTTTGGTTTTAAGAGAGCAAATGATTAACGGTGATCAACATTTAAAGGAAATATTATAGAAATACGTCAAAATAAGATCAAGATAATATTATATATATTTATATTAATTGATCTGAGACATCAAATAATTCATTGAACTCAAAAAAAGGCCATACCAGGTAAAGGTTAGTTTATCTCTTCAGTAAAACGCCAGGAAATATTCGGAAATTTGCAATCAATCATACATACATATGTGGGATCACGATTTTCAACTATTATTAGCCTCTTATAAGGCTTCTTGAAGTTTTAAGGAAATATAAATAAGAGAAAAAATCTTTTAGTGGAGAGAATATCCACCTTTTTCTCCTCTTCTTCTTTTTCTTTTTTTTTTTTGGTTCTATCAGCACTCAACTCATCTCATCACTTTATATCGTATATATTTATTATCAAGAGAAAATTATCCATTTTTTAAGGACTACATTAAATTACCTCGAGCTCAGCGAATTTGGTTTAGAAATATTCGCTTGGAAAAAATTTTCTAATTAATTTACAATTTAATTAAGAGGATTATTTGAATTTTGAATAAACTGAAGAAGTTTATATGTCAATAAGGGACAACTCTAAGAGCAAACGATGAATAGAATATGAGCAAAATCAACCAACTTAAGTTGATCTATTCCATTGATAATGATTACTAAGTTAAATAAATTACATCTCTTGTATCTCTCTTGCATCTCTTACTTCGTATTTTATTTGAAGCGATTCCCTATCAATGTATCGTATATATGCGTTTGTGTGTGTGTGTGTGTATCAATACGCACAAAAAAGCTTTGCAACGCATTTACGAAATGACATGTAATCTTTACTAGATTATCAGAGTTGATATTTACTTGTATTGTATGGGTAAGCGATGTGTCAGAACGTTCTACATGAGTAAACAAACAAATGTTAGATAAGTAAGCGAAAACGAGTTAAATGAATTGTGCAAATTTTCAAATAAATTTCTATATAAATTATTTATATATAGACAACTGCACGTATACATTCCAGTTAACGTTCATTTGTAAATGTGTTTGTGTGTGTGCTTTTATTATATAGTTTATAAATTAACTGAAGAGAGAGAGAGAGAGAGAGAGAGAGAGAAAGAGTCGAAAAAATGCTTTAATTTAATTGTTGTCCCTTCTAGGCATACAAGAGCATGAATGTAGTTGTTGCGACATGAACATAATTGATGTTAATTTCTGGTTAAATAATTTATCTATTAGCAAATTTTGAAAATTTCTAGCTCCATTGACGAAGGAATCAACAACAACAACAACAACAAGAATAACAACAGAGCACAAAACTAATATTTGTCTAACTACGTATCGCATCCGTATCCTTGTGCTCCCAAATTGAAGTTTGTATTTTTAAGACTTAACGAAGCAATAACTATAACTTAAATACTTATATGTCTCCATGTATATAGATATGTCGGAAAAAGGTTAATATTTTTATGTATGATTTTTAGAGAAGAGTTTGTGTGTTCATAAATATATTTGTTATACGATTTATGAAAGAGGGATACTTGGGTGATACTCGCAACGAACATTCAGGTAAACATTTAAATCAAATTAACCGTAGCTGGCCTGTTTTAGTAGCAAATGCGTATGTATATGTGTATGTGTGTGTTGTATATATATATATATGATTTATTAAATGTTAACACAAATATAAATATAATCCCTATAGAAAAACCTGTTGAATGCACACACAAAAGTTTATACTGAGATGATTTCTAAGTTTAAGTTTTGTTCTAAGTGTTTGACTTCAGTTTCTTGAAAACTTTAATATATCGATTTAGCTATATCTATCTATCTATCTGCAAGTTGCTTAGTATATTGATGCTTAGTAATTTGAACGCATTATATATGTATATAACTTTTGCGCTCTTCTTAAGAGTAGAAAAAAATCTTAAAAAAAATTTTAAACGGCCAATGCGTTATTCTTTCCTGCCTACCATTAAGTATGTACATCTCTCCGTTAGAATTGCAAATTTCAGTTTTATCCACATGAGCAAAGAACTTATAAAGTAATCCTGCGTTTATAGAACGCGTTGAAGCGTGTGAAAAGTCAAGAATTTATAAAAAAAAAAATTATACAAAATAAAATTGCATTCTTTACAGTCTCCTCTCTTCCTCTTACTGCTAAATTCATCAAGTGCGCCAGATCTCTCAAGTGATATGTTTTTGTCATCGATTAACAATTTATTTGAAATTTCATTGAAAAAAAACTCATGATTTTATGTCGATCTATAATATCAGAACAATTTTTTCATATTAATTTTTTCCTAATTTATAAAAATTTATTTTTCATTTATCATATGCATTTACAAAAAAATTTAAAAATAGTTCTTTTTGAATTATATTTTAATATAAATCTTTGCAAGACTTTGGTTTACAGGACTTTGGTAATCACTTAACAGGTCTCTGTTAAAAACTTTGATTTTTGACTTAACTAGTTAAATTTAAATTTAACTTTATACCCTTTATTTGCAGATCTTTCGTGATTGAGACCTGTAAAAATGGGATAGACCTACTGTGATGGGTAGCGATGGCTATCGCTCAAACAATTACAATTGATAGTTTCTTTCAGTTGTCCGTCCAGATATGTACTCGCTGAAAAGCAGGGAAGATACCGACGTACTATGATGGTGAGTACCGTCCAACCGATTACAATTGATAGTTACTTCCAGTTGTCCGCCCAGACTAGTACTCATTGGAAACCAGGGGAAGATACCCACGATCTATGGTGAATACCGCTTAACTGAGTACAATTGTCCGTCCAGACCGGTAGTCAATGGAAAGCGAAGAAGTTTACAGACGCGCTACGGTAGATACCATTCAACCGATTACAATTCATAGTTCCTACCTGTTTTTCGTCCAGTATAGTACACACTAGAAAGCAGGGAATATACCGAAGCACTATGGTAGATAACGTTCAATCGATTACAATTGATAGTTCCTTCCAGTTATTCATCGAGAATAGTAATGACTAGAAAGTTAATATTTAATTAATAATGTTTTGTATATAAAAAGATTCTAAACGTCTGTACTAAACGATCTTTCTGGTCGCGAAATTGGGGATATCGACTTCGAATTTGACAAAATTATTGGAATTTCTTGCAAGTACATTGCTATTGAAAATGAGCCAAATCGTATTTGCAACAGCAGCAGTATCGCCAACTCAACACTGATCTAGACAGGATATTCATTTCTTTTGCAAGCCCAGTTTATCCTTTTCAATCAAAATATTCAAAACTAACGTTAACTGAGTTGATGTCAAAGCTTCTAGCTGTATACTGTTTTTACTACGATATACGAACGCGTCATCCTGCAATTTTTTGACAATTACTCTCTCTACATTAAAATACAACCTTGTATGAGATTATGTCGGTAATTTTTCTCTTTTTATCCTCAATACTAATGCACTGAGTTGGAAAGTGAAAACAATATTGACACAAAAATTGATATTACTTTGCAATTTGCATTAGTATTAAGTCTAAAAAAAGGTAAAATTATCGCCATAATCTCTTACAAAGTTGTATTTTAACGTAGCAAGTAACTATTAAGAAGTTATATGATGATTCCACTGTTTTTGCAACTGTGGGAAGATCACGAAAATTAAAGTACACAGAAAAAGCTTCCCGCACACACACATATTGTTGGTTCAGATATCTGAAATGATCAATAAACTGAGTATAAAAATGAAGCACGATTTTATGATATAGTAAAAAGATAAAAAAAGAGTAAAAAGATAAAAAGGGGGAACTACAAAAATATATATATAAATAAGTGAGAGGATTTTGAAAAATACAAAATAGTTTCATCTGAGATATGTACCGGGAAGTAGTACAAGAATTTTTTTATAAATTTTTTATATTATGAACGACTATAATTATAGTGAGAAACTGTGCAATTACTATATATTTCCTCGAAGTAGTGGATAACCGAAATTCACTTTACAATATTCCTAGAAGTATAAGATTTTTTTTTCTTTTAAAACCATATTTTTTAACATTTTTTTTAAACTTACATTTTTTAAATGCCATAAACAAAGAAAAATAAATGATTTTGTAGAAAATAAATGAAAACTTTATCTTTTACTTTTGATAATTATATTTAAATATAAAGGCACACACACATTCAAGCAAATTGATGATGTCTTATTGTACATGTTAAACTCATTCGTATGCCTTTTCGTATGAATATTTGCAAATTAATTTTTAGAGAAATCAAAATGTCTTTTCTTTATTGTCTAACAATAATAAATTAAATTTTTCATTTTCCTCTTGCTCTTCACCGATTGATCGACTCGAAATAAATTGCAATATTTTGTATAGATATTATTATTAACTACATACATACATACATACATATGTATGGTTTCAAAAACATAAGTAAAAAGAAATTGTGCCTTAAAGGTAAACAATAGATCTTAAAACAGGTCGACATGTAAATCATCGTTTCCTAAAGGGTCAACTAAAGCATAAGAAAATTTATGTGTGGTGTTTTAATTCCTGTTCTCAGAGCGGCCGGATTGGATATATCAAAGGTATATTCTAATAAAAAGTTTGAACACTTGAGTTTTTTAAACTACAAAGACCGTATATTCCTTTCTAACATTGCTTTTTATGACTTTTCATTAATGTATCAATATTTTCACTTCGATAGATTCATAGATAGCATAGATAGCAATTTTATTTAGAATTTTTTTTTTTTTTTTTTTTTTGAAAACCTATGATTTAAATATTATAAAGTCAGAGATTTCATGTGTTAAGCTTAAAAAAATAAAAAGAGTAAAATTGAAGATTATAGCGCCAGTCAAAGAGAAGCTGCAAAGTTCTCTTAAATGTATTTGGGAAGTTTATAAATTTTACTCACAGATTCTGCATAGAAAAATTCTCTCTCTGTCTCTGTTTCTGTTCGCTCTGTAAATCTCTTGTATAAAAACAATATATTTAGTGCAAAATAAACAAATGCTTTAAGAACGTAACTAAATTGTTGTTGCAATATTTTCTTTTCGATTCTATAATATCAGTAAAGTTTTTTTTTGTTTTTCGAATAAAATATATTTGTTTAGATGAAAATCTACGTTGACCATGTTAATAAAAAGACTACTGACTAAAACTTGGCGCTTTGGTAATTGGTTATAATAATTTAAAGCATTATGTATCGCTATCATTGAAAGATTTTTCGATGATAATAGTTTTGCATCCAAACTGTGCTGGCTTGATACCGTATAAATGATCTGAATTAAAAATTCAAAGATTTTTAAATGATAATAATTGTACTTCAAAATTGTGCTTCTTGATATCGTATAAAAGTTTCGAATTAAAAATAAAATAGAACAAGTAAATGAATTATATTCGGCTGTGCCGAATTTTTTATGCTTGCTATCTTCATCTTAAAAGAAGAAAGGGAAATTAAATTGTAATAGGTGGGCATGGCAGTGAAAGCACTTCCAATGTTTCTGCCAAATTTGAAGCCGATATCTTAATTTTTGCGGCTAAGAGAATGTTTACAACAGATATTAGATAGTTAAGCAGCCAGAGAGATGGACAAACGTATCTAGGGATACGTCTAGTTGGGTTACGAATTTCACATTGATCAAAAATATATACACTTTATGTGGTTCCAGAAGCAGCTTTCTTAATGTTGCAAACATTTTCAAAAAAAAAAGAATAAAGCTTAATATTCTCGTATATCGAGTGGGCGGGGTCGATCCTTTCCATTTTTGCACAAAGCCTACGGGATACGTAGCACAATATTTGTGGAAAAATTTATAATTCTATCTGCTATGGCTTACGAGTAAAGAGCAATTTTTCTTTTTAGCTTTCAAAACCAGAGGTTTTCTCAGTCTATGTCGACCAGCATGAAATTTGTCCGTCTGTCCATTCATGTAATGACTGTGGTAAACATTCTCCTGGCCATAAAAGTAAAGATATCAGCTTCTAATTGGGCAGAAACATTGGAAGTTCTTCCACAAATCTTACTATTAAAAATGAGTCAAATCGATCACAGGCCACGCCTACAGTATGAAATAAACTGAAAGCACGTTTGTTTTCTGGCTATTGCTCTGGCCGTTTTTCACTTTATTCCATGGCTGGCTGTATTCCACGATATTCCATAAAAATAAAAAAAAATCTACCACGCCTACCTATTAAAATTTAGTTTTTTCCCCTTTGTTAAGATAAAGGCGAGGGGTATAAAAGATTCGTCATAACCGATTATAATTTACTTAATTTTCTTAATATAGAATATTAAAAATTTAGTCCTTTTTCCCATATAATGGCTTACTTTTCATGCGAATACTTATATGAAGTAACTTCCAAAAAAATAGACTTACGTGATCAGATTTCAAAAAATGGTCCCATCCGATCCAAAATTTGCGCATTTAGTTTACATATCATAATACTAGTTTCGATCGATTTTTTTTATACGAAGGCTCTTTTCGGATGTGGCACTATATGGGGAAGGGCAAGTGGTCGTAAAAATATTCTGATCGATCGGGATTATTTTTAACAGCAATAGTTCTTGAGCCGAAACACTTCAGTATCTTGAATTTCATTAAAATATCTAACAAATTGCGAAGTGCTGTTCGCCGTCGAATACAAAAATTCAAGGGCAAACAGATGTGCAGGTTTAAATCGATTCAGAATCATTTTCTAAATCGATCGGTATGAAAATAGACGGTCTACCTTAACCCCTTCTGGGTTCGAGCAAACTTATAATAACCATCTACCACAAGTAGTAAAGGAAATAGGAAAACTGTTAAAGGACAACATTGAAGTTCTTTTAAAGTTCCAACGCAAACTTGCAAACGCAAAACAGTGTCAATCACTAGTTCGGAATTCACAAAATGCATATTTCTCTAAAGTTATAAGAATAATAGTTTGAAAACAAAAATATATAATTTAAGAAATGTTTTATTCATACAAATGTTGTAAACTAAAAAAAAAAAAAAAAAAAATTACAAGAAAACTAAACTAAACACATAAAATATAGTTTCACTTTAATATTATTTATGTCAAGTGCTTCAAGATTTGCGAATGTCCGACTTGTATATGCTATTAATAAACAAAAAAAGAACTTGATTGCGTTTTGATTTCTATTAACTCAACTATAAATAGAAAAATAACTGAAGTAAAAGTTAATAAATAGTCAGTAATAATTTTGGTTTATTTAAGAGAAAACTGTTTGATGAAATCACTTTGGCTTGATACTTATTTATACTTAAGGATAGAGCGATAGAGAGAAGAGAATAGAGTTCATACCTAAGGATGAAGCAAAAATTTGTTGAATGATTTATAACCTGACACCATTAGATAACTATATGTATTTTTCAATTATGCATAACGTAGCGTTCATACCATGTAATGTATGCACAGTGTAGTGTGCAAATTTAAAAAAAAAACGTACTCCCGAAAATGCTGCGTCTGCATTAAGTATCGAATTGCATTTGCGTCCAGCAAAACATTGAATTACACAAAACATTACATGGATAAATGGACGCGGGCGGATGGGTATGCGTAAATGAATTCCGAATTTGATGCTGAGCATGAATATATATATATAATAATTAATATGTAGTAATGTCTCTCCAAAGTTTTCTTTTAGTTACTACACATGTCTTTTGTCAAAAAATTAATTATAATTAATTAATAATTGCTCTATAAAACACGTAGACGTGTCGGACTTTTTCCATTTTTCCCAGGTACTACATAAATTGTCGAAATTTTTATTGTGTTTATTTGCAAGAAAAAAAAAAAATTTTTTTGTTGGCTTTTGAAAACAGAACTGTTTTCAGTACAATTTGTGTGTGCTGTAGGCGTGTCCTGTGAATGAATTTATTCATTTTGAATACAACCTTGTATGTAGAAAGTCCCAATGTTTTTTTTTTCAGAATTTTAAACTTTATATCTTTATTTTTTGCGACCAAAAGACTACCGACAGACGGACAGACATATAGATGGACATGCTTAAATTGACTCAAAATTTGATATTGGTCAAGAACATAATGTATATACTTTATGAGATCTTTGAACCTTTTTTTTTGTTTTGATAAAATGAATCTAACACCAGCCCTCGGTGATGGATATAAAAATAATTTTTAGAAAATATTAAAAAAATAACAAAATATGAGGTCCATAAAATATCTAGTACAAATTTCAACTATTTAATCTACATCTAGTCTAGAAGCTAGTGCAGAGTATTTTAAAAATATTAATTTTTGTATGATTAGCAGCGAGCGCGTTTGAATGAAAAACTTAAATTTTCGGCCACGACAATACGATTGTTTATTATTAAAAGAGATTTAAATTAATTTCTTGGGAATCGCCTAAGCACTTCTCTATAAAATTTTACAGTAATATAAAGTAAAATTTTCGAATGGAAAGAAAAAAAGTTCTGGGAGTTCAAGTTTTGAAATTTGTTAGAAGCAATAAAAAGTAAATAAAAAAAAAAAAATTCTGAAAGCACAGCTGTTTCCTTTTTAAGTAACTGTACTTATATATTTTAACTATAATTTGAGCGATTGTATAGGAAAGAAGCAAAGAAATCAAATATAGGAAAAGAAAGGTTCGTATTGAAATCAACATTGAAGCTGCATCTCATGCTTTTATGGAACGAAATCCTCATTAACGTGATACGCATTTAATTCAGATAATTTATTATATAACAATTCAGTCTTGAATTGAATAATTGACAATTTTCCATAACAATATTTGCATGAAGATGAGCGTAAATATTTTTCATTTGCTCGTGGTATGTAAATAATTATTTTGTCATTTAAATTTAATATTTTTTTTTATATAGATTACGCACAGCTTTTGAATATCAATTTAATTATATTATTTTTTTTATCATTGCATGCAAATGACAATGATGTGAACGTTGATAATAACAATGATGATGATCACTATCATCGTTATTAACAATAGTTACCAACAACGCAACTGGTACTTTTGCTTCTGTTGTGTTCATATGAGTCCAAGTATTTATGCCACAGATTATATAACATTTTAAAATTTGTAGTCAAAAAATTTTAAATACAATATTTATACATTTATAAACGCACACATACATTTATATGGTCAAGAGAAATTTACATCACCAAAAAAAATTATATTTGACGTTAGTTAGGCCAACTCTTGAATATACTTTGGTGGTTTGGTCATCAAAGTTATATGATATATGATAGCCGATCAAACTCGGAATCGGTAGAAAGAAACTTTTTACTTCGAGGATTGGATTGGGTTGGGATCTTCAACTTGCATTACCATGCCCTATTTTAGTAGGCTACAGTTTGTTAATCTAGCCACACTCGAAACAAGACGTCAAAGGCGTAGGGTTAGGGGGTCACATTTATATCAAATTTGTTTAAAGACTTAATTTCCTCACCTTTCCTACTTCAGAGGATCTCCTTGAGCGTGTCATATGTACTCATAAGGTATCACGATGCGTTATGCTTACCTCAGCGCCTTAGCAATTACAGCGTTCACAATCCGTTACTATGTTACTCTGTAAAATGTATATAGTAATAATACTTACTTGATCGAATCGGCATTCAAATCTATAAGTGTTACAAAAGAGGACTGTCCTTCGGGCAAACCGCTTACTATTATAACTTATTTTATTTATTTTTTGTTTTCTTTCTTTCGTGATTTTATATTTTTTTTCCAACATTCTACTCATTACTAAGCTTACTCTTGTTATTAAGAAAATATTATTTAAATGCTACTATATCTCTTAATGATTTCTGATTTGATATGTTTTGCATTAAGTTTATAGTGCAGTAAACAAGTGCAACAAATAAATAAATAACTAAAAGTCTTTGAAAGAATTTATATGAAAACACAATTTTATTATTTTGCCAAACACTGTCGGGCCCTCATTTTGGTCCCTCCCTAAGTTCATAAATCTATAATATAGAATATAGAACACTGCATGTGTCACTGCCATAAGCACTAAGCGATAGCTTAAGTTAAGTATTACAAAAGGAGGGTAACTCTAACGAAGAGTGAACGAGTTTGGCAAGGCCAACAAATGAGAAAAACCAAAATGGGGAGTAATGAAAAGATCCTCTTCCCTTTTCGTTTCTGACTGGCGACATGAATGGTCGCACTTCGAGAAAATTGTCACCGTGATCATTCGACTTTCTGAGGGATTTGAGGGGATGACTACTGCTACATGAGTACAGTCTGACTTTACTTGTATTATCTGAGGCAAACGGAAGGACTTATTATATTGAAGATTTAAATTGTATGATAGCAATAATGTCCGAATAAAATTTACATTTGAATTATCACTATATAAAACAACTCCGGATGATTAGAGAGAAAAAAAAGAAAATAGAACTCCTATATACGACGAGCTGACCCAGTCACCAGAATAAAAAAGTCAATATTTATATCTCCGAAGAGGAGATATGAATGTTCTTTCTTACAACACTTACGCAGGGTGGAAATACGGATTCGGTAATCGCTTTTAGTACATACGCTCTTTTGTTCACTTTCAATACTACAAATGTTTTGCTCATTCATGTCTAAGGTTTGTTTGTATTTACATTTACACTTTCAAAGCATTGTACGATGATAATAAATTTATCTCCTGGAATTCAAAGAGTTCAGTCTTTACATTCAAGACCATTTGCAAACATTAAAAATGTAGAAACTTTTCTGTTAACAATGTTCCTGTGGACTAATGAACAAATTTCGATTAATCACAAAATAAACTCATGAACAAATACCAAAGACAAGCAGGTGGTTTTCATCAACAGAATCACTTTATGATGGAAAGGCTTCACCAGCAAACATTCATGAGAAAACTTGATTACAATTTTCTTATTGCAATTCATGGCTGTCGACTACCACCACCAGTTTGCATCGAGTAGTGAACTCATGCGACTCGTTAGTTTGTGTTCTTTTTCTAGAAAATTTTTCGATCACAAAATACATATCGCGTAGCATGCTCGAGAAGGGGAAGATATTGTTATTAAAAGCGAAAGAATTTTTGATACAATGTATGGATATGAAAAGGTTATCTAATCTCACTTCCAAGGGAAATTCCAATATTTTAGGAGAAATAATAAAAGCAAATGATGACAATGATTTCCAATGACTTATATGCTGTTAGTACCGCAAGTGAAAAGTGAGTTATGAGGATGGAAGATTTAAAAGAATATTAAAGAATGTCTGGGCAATGTTGAAAGCAACAAGAAACAATTTACTCGTGACAACTAACTGAAAAATATTCATCAATTCCAAAAGAAATTAATAATTCAGTTTTGAATAACAAATAGAAGGAAAAATTTCAATTTACAAATATTTTAGTTCAACATTAAACACAAACGTCTATTAAAAGATATGTTGTTGTTGCACAAAAAGAAGTCACATGACGGAGTTTATGCAGTAGTATACAAATTTCACCAAAAATTTGATAACTAATAGCTTGTAAGGACAGCAAGCAGAGTGATCGACACTGGCAAGAGTTATACTCAAAATTAAAGGCATTGGAACTTTCTATCAAAAATGACGATATCTGGAGAAAGGCTATGTATTTTCTTTATTTTCTTAATGTTATTTGCATCAACAGGGCAAAGTGGAGGACATATGTTCTTTAAGTTCTGCTGGATCATTCAAATGCATAAAAGCTTCTTTGCCTAATTCTAAGCGTTGAATAACTTTCAAAAGTACATTTTAATAAAGATTACTACATTAAGTCAATAAGCTACAGACACTTACTCCGATAATAGCGCGATAAATACATGGACAAATGTTAGTTTGTATGCTGAGTAATCTCCTCTAAGCAAAAGAATGCTAGTGAAAGGTTACTCCAAAGTGGTCTTCTGACCTAATGAATGAAAAGATGTATTCACTTTATCGTGAACTATGAGACATTCGCAATAATTATTCAAACCAAATTTAATGATAGAATGGCATCATTTCCTTTTTTTTATATGTAGTCGGACATTTAGCGTAATCAATTTAAATCTGGTTATCTTTTTCTCTAATTTATTTCCAGACATTTTTAATAATAAATTTGCGATATCGTGAGTGTTTGTGTGTGGCCAACCGATAATGTGGTATGCCTTTACCGACTGGGCGGACATTCACTATAATTATGACCGGCACACTGAGATTTGAAATCGTAACTATGGACTTGGTAGCCACGACTCGTATCTGCGTCTATGTCTTTGCGATAGTTCAACTTGCTTCAGTTTATATTTTAATAAATCAAAAATTATGTATTTAGTTTTTCTTCTTGCTTACATGAATGTTCAATTTTTTTTCTTCTTCTTTGCATTTAATTACATATCGATTGATATCACAAATACAACCTTGAACATGAAACGAGTAAGAAATTCATTTCGATGCGAAAGCATTTCCGCTAATAAAAACTTACCAAACGATACTAACGAATTTTAATTACCTCACGTATACGTTCATGTGAACGAAAGCTGAACGAACTGAACCTCTTCATATAATTTAATTCCGGTTTAAATTAAAAAGGTGCCAGCAATATTATTCCGGCAACATAAACAGTAACATATGGAAACGTGTAATAATCTCGTCATCACATATGCTTTGTTGCGCTCTTGTTTGTAATTTTTTTTGTTTTTTCTGTGAATTTAGTTTTAATTCAGCTGTAATTCTGGACAAAAATCAAATTATATATTTATATGCGTACACACACGTACCATGTCATATAAGGTAATTACTTAAAACCCTAAGTGTATGTGTTGTTGCAGTTAAGCCTATCATTTTCTATAAATACTATTATTATTGTTGTTAAATATGTAAATAGTTGTCATAGTTGTTAATGTTGAAACGACGTCAACAACGACAACGACAACAACAAAAACAATGTTAATGAAAGAAATGAGAAAAAAAAAAACGTATAAATTATTGTTCATCTCTAGTTTTTTTTTGCTATTTAATCTTTTATTTGTTCAGTTTTAATTAACTTTTTTTTTTGAATAAATTAAACGTTTCTCATTCTCTCATTGGACGCAGGATAATGCAATCAACGTCTGTAATAGACAATAAGAGCAGTAGCAGCAACAACACCAACAATAAAAATAATTGCGTATATGCAGTCAAACTCCCAACCTAGACTTTATGTTTATGTTAGTCTCTCTCATATTACTCCTACTAAGTACTCATAGGATACAACATAAAAAACGCATAATATTCACTCATTTTCATATTGCAAAGAAGACTAGCGAAGTTTGATCGTTTGTCATGCTAAAGGTGCTTAATATAAAAACATTAATTTGCGATGAATGCTTATAAAGTCCGGAATAAGACGAAATCAATTGCCTACAGAAAGTATATATAATATAATAGGAGGGAGGGGTAAGTGAAAACTATGTCCTTTTTTTATTATTACGCCTACATACGTATTTTTTGTTCTACTACAAATTGTTCAGGTTAATTTCGCTTGAAAATCTGACTTCAGCCAGACAATGGATTTAATTTTGACTAATTTTTCTTCTAAGATAATTATAACAGACAGGCTCGATAGTAAAATTGTGGATTTTATTAATTTTATGTGCTATACGTTTTTGGAACATGCAACGGTTCTTCAAACGTGATTCGATTTTCTCAATGTATTAGACTGGCTAAGTATTATAAATGCTTATTGGCAACTCTTTAAAGACATCAAGACGTAATTCCCTCCCATATCTATGCGGCTTAAGTGCTAGAGCACAAAATTAACGCAGTTCAGGTATACTTAGCTTAGTTACTCACACGTTAGCTTATAAATTATATTAAAAAAAAAAAAGGGAAAATATATTATATTATACAATATAATATAAGTTCCCAAGTTGAATTGTTGCGAAGAGAACTAACGCAAGTGTTTCTTTATTCCTTTTAATCTTCGTTCCATTCACTATATATAACACTGTATATAACATACATGATGACATAATATCACTTACAATATTTCAACGAATTTGAAACCCCTTTCCCCCTTAATCGTAATAGATTTTATCGGTGGTGCTTACTGAGAACTACTCGTAGTTTCTTTTATTTCAACTTATATCGATTTTCCGTTCGGATCT
Organism: Glossina brevipalpis; assembly: GCA_000671755.1. Taxonomy (NCBI): domain Eukaryota; kingdom Metazoa; phylum Arthropoda; class Insecta; order Diptera; family Glossinidae; genus Glossina; species Glossina brevipalpis. The sequence goes on from KK351019.1 coordinate 1,952,408, forward strand.
CGCCTTCTCCTAAGTCTTGCCTGGTTGTTTTTCGTTTAGATTCTATTACTTAGAACTCGCCTCTACTATCCTTTTTTTTATTAAGTAGTCTGAACTTGCATGATTCCACTCGCAATTGGTTCTTCTGTTTTTCATATGGGTTTTACTGGTTCATTCTTCTTGCTCACAAATGGAGAAGAACTTCTAACCTGTAGACCATGTTTAGGCTTTGCCAAGCTTTTTTTGTATTAAGTAGTCTGAACTTGCATGATTCCACTCGCAATTGATTGTTCTGGTTTTCATGTGGCTTTTACTGGTTCATTGTTCTCGCTCACAGACGGAGGGCAACTTTTAACCTGTAGACCATGTTTAGGTTTTGCCAAGCTTTTTTTATTAAGTAGCCTGAACTCGCATGATTCCACTCGCAATTGATTGTTCTGGTTTTCATTTGGCTTTTGCTGGTTCATTCTCCTCGTTCACAGACGGAGAAGAACTTTTAACTTTTAGGCCATTTTTAGGCATTTTATCAAAGTGCCGTGCTCGTCTTTTGCCCAATTGTACGTTGTAATGTAAATCATTTGATACTGATATAACAGTTCCCATTCGCCACTTTCTCTCATTGATCTAGAGTTTCTTTGTTCGCAAATACCATATCATTTGGTCATGGTTACTACTGGGTAACAATGAATCAAAAATAACCATTTCGGCTAATTTTCTGTAAAGTACACTGCTGTACAATTAACGGCTTTCAATTTACTCTTCATCGTTTTTCACTGGACAAATTGGTCTCTGGTCAGTCTGTTAGTCAAGTTCAGTGGTATGGTGATCTTTGTTTATAGATATTTTATCAATATTTTTCAAAAATGATTGGAATACTTTTAAATCGCGTTGAGTGCCATGATCTCTGAACTCAACTTGTAGTTTGAGAAAAATTGCCTAAATTTCTATATTCATATTTGGTATCCATATTAGTTTACGATAAGCATCCACTAAGACCAACATATATTGGGCCAAAATCAGTCTAGCACACTCTACATGCACTTGTTCAAAAACTGTTTTGGGTGGTGGCTGAAAAAGGACTGATACTCCTTTTCTTAGATTCGATTCTACTATGCCGTTACACTAATAGTACGCACTGACATTTTTGAAATTGTGAAATGAACTGAATCTATTTTTTGCAAGCTTGCAGGATTACGTTACTTAGCGGGTTTCAAATTTACTCAGTAAGCAACTGAACTCTGTTTGCCATATACCAGCATGATCACGCCCTTCGCTCTTCCGTTCGTTTTTGAGGCATACATACAATTTACGAAAGTAACCATCAAATCTGGTAGCAGCCGCCGATCGATCTATATGGCACCAGAATTTTCTCAACTGCTTTCATTTCAATTACGACGACCTCTTCGATGTTTTCATATATTTTAATTTTTTCTTAAACGCACTTGATAATTGTGTAATCAATATGTCACAAATTGGAATACCTTTTCCCGGTGTGAAAATTTTATTTACACATATTATATTTATATATGTTTATATATTGCAAAAATTATCAGATGTAACTATTTAAAATCATCAATTTATGCTTAAGCACATAAACACTTAAAATTTGCGTCTGTGAGTGTGAACCGTATACCTATATAAATCTCAATATTGAAAAAAGGAAACTCTGAAATGATTTAAAAAAAAAAAAAGAAACGTAATCAAATTAACATTCATTAGGGTTATCAGTAAACGTTTGTTTAACAATTTATTTTATTTATTGTCTACCGTTCTTTTTTTTTTTTTTTAATTTTTATAAAATAACAAGACCCCTTCGATGGCTTCTATTGATTTCGTTGTTATGTTCATTTATAAAGTCATGTATATTTTTATTTTTATTATTTATATACAGACATAGTTTATGATATTTGTTTACTATAAAATGTGTTGTGGCCATTCATTTTCGGTTCTTATTCACTTTTGTGGTGGTTCTGTTACAACTTTTCCTTTTTTCCCTTTTAAAAAACCCGAAATTTTGGAACACTAGTGGAAATTGTGCTCCTTTTAACTGGGAATCTTGTCTCGTTGACGATCGCTTACTAAAAAAGGAAGTTGTCTTCTTCTTCTTCAAGCAAAAGAGGAAGTTGTCTTCTTTTTCCGCTTTATCTTAAATCGATTGCTTGGTGTTGCCAATCAGTCGCATTCGTATTCGATGATATAATCATAAGCTTACGGTTATGAAACTCTAAATTGATTATTACTCTAATAGTATAGAATAATTAAAACCGCAATTACTAAAGAATAAGTTAAGCTAAGTGATGTAGGGTAGAATGCTAAAAACTACTACAGAATAAAACGTAATATAACCTAAGTGTCAGTTAAAGCGGACACGCGACTTTGTTCCTCACAAAATAAACATTGATAGCTTCCGTTCTGACATACGTTACGGTGTAGCTGTATTCTGATAAATATAGTATAATTGATTGAACTACATTTCTACTGTAACCGAGTGTTTGCCAAATTTCATCATGATTGAATATAGCGAAATGTCGGAAATATCGATATGGAATTTATTTGCTAACAGGAAAGTAAATTAAATTAAATCTTATAATTAAAAAAAACAAAGCTTCATATTTCCTTAAAGCTCTTGTCTCAAATACGTACGTATCAAACAATTAGAGAAATTCTAGTTAAGGATTTTTAATAATATTTTAGATTTAAAAATTTTATATTAAAAAAAATTTAAGGAAATTTTGCATTTGATTCAGTAAATAATTTTGTAAATTTGTTACTAAATAAATTTGAAAGAAGAAGAATTTTTGCCAAAAACCTGAATTCAATTTTCTCTGGAATGTGACGCGCATTTGATAAAATTAATATTCAAATTGTGTTAAGTTTTAAAGTCCGTACTCGTCGTACACATATGCGCGCATATTATTAGCGACCAGAGCGTGAGTGGTAAGTAACTCAACGTTTGTCTACCTTACAATATGTAAAGTACACACAACCAACCAATCTTTATTATTTATATATGTATTCACATGTATTTGTATGATAATAAATTTGGTTTTTTTTTTGCGGTAAAGTGTGTGAGGTTCTAGACATGACTATGTGTGTGCGTGCTTTGATGGAGAGGAAATCGGAAACCAAATACTGCATTGTAATTGTAACGGAAACAATATAAAATCTGAATATAAAAAGAAAAAAAAATCCTAAAATGTTCATGAATTAATTTTTTGCTGTTATTTTTTGTTGTTGTAGTTGTCGTAACTGTTATAATATTAGCGGTCATTGTAGGGGGAAATTCAATTGAGCGTGTGCAAGTTCATATATACATATATGTATACATATATATATATGTATATATATACTTATACGTATATGTAGTACAAACATAAAGCATTGATTGCCATTTACGTTGGAGCAGACGAAGGGGAAGGGGGAGGGTGAGGGAGGTCGAGGGAGGGGAGGGGGGCATAAAACATAAAGTTAATATATTTTGTGCAACATGCGGTTTTTTGTGTTATTGGAGGTTTTCTTTTTGGTTTATTTATGAACAACAAATTTTTTCACTGCTTCCGAACATTAGAATTGAAATTAAACATTAACCGATGTAATGGTTATCGTTTCGCATGTATATTATGCATATAGAATATTCAATGTAACCATTATAGTGACAAACTTTCACACAAACACTGAGGCTTGGGAGGTGTATTGTGTGCGGTATAATATATATATATATATATATATATATGTACATACATGAACATGTAAAATCTTTATAAAGCATAAATCACTTTAAAGCAAATAGAAACAATAAATTTTACCTTTCATTATAGTTCAACCCAATATAATACACAAAGCCTTTAAAACCGCAATAAATTTTCACATAACATAAAGTGCTGTGTGCTCATATACATGCATGTATATGTATATATATATACATATATATATATATAAAACATGTTTGTGTGTGTGTGTGCAGATATATTCTCATTTATGCATAATAATAGATCTCTAAATTCTGACTGTGTATGTCACGTTGTATTGCTTGCTTTTCTCATTTTCCATGCACATGTACATGAAGGTTTTACCGCCCGCAACTACAACTGGTCTTGTATCATTCTTACAGCTAACAAAAAGCTAACAACAGCGAAAACCCTAAGTGGCATAATAATATATTGTGCGCGTACTTGTTATAATACGATTTTTAAAAATTTTCTATCATTTTCTTCTTAACCATATAACCGGGCGCGTTGTAATTGCGAACTTGCAAACGTTTCAAAAAAAAAACCTTTGAACTCAGCCTCATCACTAATATAGTCGATATCACAAGCCAAGCTCTGAGCATCTTGTTAGGTTGAAACTCAAAGCGAGAGCTTACACAAACAGGAAAATACAGAAAAATTTCAAAATTGTGAATACCAAAACCAAGCGTTCATTTTGATTCCACATACACACTTCGGATTTAAGCATTGTATTCGATATCTTACCTGTGGTTAAGGTTTAATGTTAAGAGAGAACAGGGTATCACTTTCGAAATCCGAACAGCTGACTTTGAATACGATTTTTATCGACTGATCATCCATTAATCTTTATGTTGAGATGGCCGAGTATCACTTTCGAAATCGGAATAGCTGACTTCGAATACAATTTTTGCCGACTGGCCTCCCTATATTAATCTTTATGTTAATAGAAAAGGGTATCACTTTCGAAATCCGAACAGCTGACTTCGAATACGATTTTTATCGACTGATCATCCATTAATCTTTATGTTGAGAGGGTTGAGTATCACTTTCGAAATCCGAACAACAGCTGACTTCTTTTTATTTTGTTCTTTTTTTTGAATATTTTCTGTCGGGAATGGTCTCCTTAGGATTAGCTTCTGGTAGTTTGATCATTTTCTGTTCCGAACAGAGTCCTTAAGCGTGATATCAGTACCTTTATTCTACGGACTTCTGGCCCGAATAGAAACACTTTTATTAGCTTCTTGTAATTTCACCATTTTTCGTCCGGGACGAACAGCTTGTCCTTAGGACAAGAGCGTGAGATTAGTACTCTTATTCTATGGAATTCCGATCCGGGCAGGAACTCTTGATCAGCTTCTTTTAGTTTAACTATCCTCTGTCCAAAACGATGTACTTAGAGCAATGGCGTGCGTTAGTAGCCTAGTTTAATGGGATTCCGACTCTAGAAAGAACTCTTGATCAGCTTTTGGTAGTTTAACCATCGCCTATCCGGAGCATAGTCCTTAAGACAACGGCTAGCGATTAGTCCCCTTGTTCTATGGAATTCCGACCCGAAAAAGAATTCTTGATAAGCTTCTGGTAGTTTGATCATTTTCTGTCCTGAACTGAATCCTTAGGCGTGTAATCAGTACCTTTATTCTACTGAATTCCGGCTCGACGAGAAACACTTTATTAGCATCTTGTAATTTGACCAATTTCTGTTCGGAACAGTGTCCTTAGGACAACGGTATACGATTAGTACCCTTGTTTTATGGAATTCCAATTGGAAAAGTAACTTTTCATTACCTTCTGATAGTTTGATCATCGTTTGTCCGGAACAGATTCCTTACGACAATTGCAATTATTATTACGTGCAATTAATATCTTTGTTCTATCGAATTCCGAAATGAGAAGGTACTCATGTAATTTGATCAATTTCTGTTCGGAACGGTGTCCTTACGAAACGATGTATAATCAGTAGCCTTGTTCTATGGAATTCTCAGATAAGAAGGAACTCTTCATTAGTTTCTGATAGATTGACTATCGCCTCATTCTCGTTGACAAAAGAAAATTCCAAAATGCTAGGAAAACTGATAAAAGCCAAACCCAAACCGCAGTAAAGTTTAATTGATAGTCAAACAAACAACTCTGGTATTGCATTAAATTTTTTTTTATTTTATGAAATTAAATATGCAATTTGTATATTGCATCTACGTTTGTATGGTATTATTTATTATGTGCGTAAAGAAAGGACTTTTATTGTTAAATATTATTCAAAATACTTTGTTACGATTTCTCAGATATTTTCGATGTGTGTTAATATAAAAAAAAAAAAGAAAAGAAAAGAAAAGAAAAGAAGAGAAAAGATAATAATAATAAAAAATAAAAAAAATTTATGATAATTAGTTGGTTGGTTGTTCTTATGTTTCATGTTTTTTTTTTTTTTTTAATTTTTTTTTATTTTTTTTTTTAAATAATGTTTACACACATATTCTCATAACTTATCCATACGTAACGGCAGCATACATATATATTTTAAATTATTACTACTGAGTTTAAAATATAATTAATAAACGAAAAGAAGAGATAATATAGTGGTGGAGGGTTGAAAGTTTAATAAAAAAAAAAAAAAAATCTTAATAAAAAGGAAAAGAAAGAATTATAAAAATAAAATATAAAATGCACATAACAATTCGCTTTAAAAGTTCGCGGTTCGTGTTCGCATTTGCGAGCGAAGGGTGTGTGTGTGTGTGTATGTACGTACGGAATAGTTTAAGGAAAGAAAAAAAAAAATTGTTCATTTAAAATTCAAAAAGTTTTTTTTTTTTATTTTTTTTTTGTTTTTTTTTTTGTTTTTGTTTTTGTTTTTTTTTTTGCTTTTTGCTTCGTTTTGAAAATGAAACGAGTTTTTTAATAGTTTCACGCCATGTTGTCTCAAATATAACTTTGTCGTTTATTTATTTAGTAACACACAGGCCGTAGACAGACACGCATTATACAGACGGACAAAGCTACACAGCTACACACAGAGAAGTATAGCAGCATCCAGACACAATCGCTTATTCATGTAGAAGAGGTGATGATCATCATCAACCGTGTATAGGGCAGTAAGTCAAGTTACGAGAAAAGTTTTTGTTTGTTACGTGTGCATTGTATGTATGTATGTATGCGTATATACGCATATACACTCTCTCTGTGCAGTTCGAGTATAAATTAAAGTTTTACTACAAAATTGCTTAAGCTCTTTCCGTTCATTTCTTTCCTTTTTTCTTCTTTTTTTTTTTTTTTTTAAAACAAACGATAGCTTTGTGGAAAAGCTGATATCGTCATACGTTGGACTAAGGTTTGCAAGTGAACGTATTTCAATGCTTCAGCAATTAGATTCAACTCTTCATAATGTTCACGATTACGTTTGTCATCGAAAAGTTTCTGCAAATATTTGTACATACGTCCGTACTGCCCATGAACGTAAGCATGCCACAACGAGAATTGAATGACCTGCAAGCAAGAGAAGACAAAACGCAAAATAATTATAAAACACACGCACACATATAAAGAAATCATATTATACAAAGTATGTGTATGTAAAGGCTGGAAAAAACAAAAACGAAGTAAATGCTACGCAAAAGAAAATCAAGTAGGACAGACGGATGGACGGACGATACATTTATTTTGAGCCGAATGTTGAGTGCTCTTGACATTAAGTCTATTTCCTAAAAAATTTATTTTGTTTATTTATTGCGTATCTATATGTATGTAAATAAGTTTACTGCATATGATTGAAGGCAAGGCACCAACCCCGGGGGATAACTTAGATCGTACATGTGTGCCTTTTTTGTTTGAACCCACGTATGCTGGAATTTACTTATTAAACTTCTTAACAACTCAGCTATGGTTGCACGGACTGTGTATTCTAAAAAATATTGTTCCTTCATCCTCCTCTCCCCCCCTTACTGAACTGATCTTATTGACTTATCTGTACACTTTATTTATTGACTGATCTAAGATCTAAGATTTTCTTCCTTCATAGTTGATTTTTCATACTATTGTGCTCAAGAAGGAATGACTTCTCTTTCTTCTTCTTCTTCTAGCAAAGAATATCGTTTCAATGTGAAGCGTCATCATTGTCAAAATATTTATCAAGATCATGAGCAGGGGGGGCAACACTTAATTTTTGCCATATGACAATGCATCAGCTTTTTAAGATGTTTTCAGCAGATATTAGAATTTTATCGAGCAGGGTCAATTTTTAATAATTTGCAATATGATCAATGGGTCGGCTTTTTGGGATATTTTTTGATATTCATTAGAATTCAAATCATCGTATTTAGAGAAGTATTATCGAAACTGTAAATATCGCTTCAGACAAAGTTTGCTTTTCAAGTTGGAAATTAAACAAGAAAATCAAAAAACAAGAAAGGTGAGAGAGAGAAGTCGTCTAAACCCGTCTAAATAGACCCGAGCGATTAAATGAAAAAAAAAGTCTTATTATTTTCAAAAAAAAAAAAAGAGCGTTTCATTCATACGCCTATAATAGGTGCTTGCAAAAGTTTTTATCATTTTTTTTTCTCTTGAAAAAGTTATTTATTAAGAAAAATTAATAAAATATTTATTCATTTAATTTAATTAGTAATTTAATTAGTAAAATATTTATTAATTTATTTATTTTCTAACATTTTCTACATTTTTTTTTTTTTTTTGCATCTTCCTCACAATGTGGCGTTTCCGTGCGGGAAGAACTCATAATGTTTTGGGGCTATCCATGAATCGACGGCTGTTCTTCAACTTTGTGGAACCGCTTACCAGCCAAGCCATACTGAGTCGATCTAAGTAAGTGGTAACCAGAAGGTGGTATGTTTGGTGAATACGCTGGTTATAGCAGAACTTCCCATTCGAGCTGCACGAATCTATTCTTGACCTTGACCACTTTTCCAAAAAGTGGCCGCAATGACATCTGTATTCAATTCGTATGGAGAAACCATTTTCCATCCTTTTGGACCTTTCTAATCGCATATCGCATCGTCTAGAAACAGTTAATTCATTAATTTCTAAGCTGCTCGGATGCTCTCTGAGAGTTTGTGCTGAGTTTCCACCGTTTTCGAATTTTTTTAGTCCTCCAGGCAGTTCTTTGTCCTTGACGCGGTAATCGCTACTTTTAAACCATTGAATTGGAATATGATAGAGCAGCATCCTTAATAAGCTTCTAAGAGTTTTTTATGGGATTCGACAGAAGATGGGCAGATTTCTTCAAATAATGAATTTTAAAAATGAATGTCGACAATGAATGTAGAAAATGCAATTCCGATTGTATACATTGAATAAATTCCATAAAACTTCATAGAAAAATGTTGTTTTAGGTAGAGGAAGATCAAAATTATTGAAGTCAACTCTTATTTACACTAGTACTTTACCATTATACTTTAACACTTTTACCTATAAAAGTTATAGAGAAAAACTTTTGCAAGCACCACTTAATAAATAAAATTTAAAAAATCTTAAAATTTTACTTTTCAAGTGAGACGAGATATTCTCCAATTTAATCTACAGATACAGACAGATAGTTATCATTATTGTTTTATTGGATGGAGTATATTATATCGCCCGACTTGAAAGTATAATTTTAAGAAATTTGAGTCACATTTAAATGGAATAACAAAGCTAATCTACTTTTATTTTTTAGTGACTCTCTTAAGGGTTATGAAAAGAAAACTTTGTTGCAGAAGAAAAAAAAAAGGAAAAAGGAAAAAAACTAAAACAAATTGTCATCATCAAATAAACACATTAAAAAGTTTTCATTGCTTATTATTATCCGTTAAGGTTAAGGCTTGGTTGGTTGGTTGGTTGGTTGGTTGTTTGTTTGCTTAGTTTATGGGAATGTAAACTGTTGTTGTCCTAACGTACTAACAGGATAACGTTTTTATTTATTTATTTTTTTTCTGTTTTCTGTTTTTTTTTTTTTTTTTTGTATTTTTTCACTTTTACAAATTATGAGAAAAATCTTACCTTTGAATCGTTTGCATCTACGAATTTAATGATCTCCAGATAAATATTATCAAGTTCCTCTAAATGTTCCTTGACATTGTTCTCCACCGTTGCTAGCTTAGCAATTGCAATACCTTTTTTGGTTAACGCTTCCAGCAGGTTATTCCTTTGTTTATCCATGTTGCTATTGTATGTGTGTGTGTGTGTGTGTGTTCGTGTGTTTGTGGTTGTGGTTGGTAAATGTAATGAAATTAAACGGAATGAATATGAATGCACCTAATAATGTAAACTGTAACATTAGCTATGCTTTTGAACGCATTAAAACAGCAGGAGAAGAAAAGACTTTTTAAAGAGAATTGTTTAAGGGTTTTACAAGTTCCATTGTGTGTGTTTTCATTGCGCAACAATAGAGATGAAATGAAATTTATGATCCCAGTAGGTAGATAATAGTAGCAGTAGTAGCACATGAGCTATATTTTTTAAACGATGTCTGGTCCGGCTACTAAATTTAATGAAAATTCTCCAAAAACATAATCTCTTTTGAAAATCATTTATATTTATACCAGCCACCACCCTGAGGGTGAGGGGTATATTTCATTTTATCATTTGGTTTGTAACTCCCCAAATGAAACATCTCTCGGAGATCCCATAAAATATATATATATATATTCTTGATCAGCATAAAAATTTAGAATTTAAATTTAATCATGTCCGTCTATCCGTCTGACTGTGTAATGTTTGTGCTAAACATTCTTAGAACTTAAATTTAATCATGTCCGTCTATCCGTCTNCTTAGAACTTAAATTTAATCATGTCCGTCTATCCGTCTGACTGTGTAATGTTTGTGCTAAACATTCTTAGAACTTAAATTTAATCATGTCCGTCTGTCCGTCTGACTGTGTAATGTTTGTGCTAAACATTCTTTTGGCCGCAAAATTTAGAATTTAAATTTAGAATCATGTCCGTCTGTCCTTCTGACTGTGTAATGTCTGTGGTAAACATTCTTTTGGCCACAAAATGTAGAACTTAAATTTAATCATGTCCGTCTGTCTGTCTGACTGTGTAATGTCTGTGCTAAACATTCTTTTGGCCACAAAAATAAGAATATCGGGAAGCTACAAAAATGTCCATTTTATTGTTTAGTGGCATTGGAGCGGAATAAACTAATTTTTAGCTGCTTAGAATACCAAATTCGGTTGCGTTTTATCTACTCAACATTGTTATCTTAAAAAAATGGTCGAAAAAGAAACTAAAGTATAATATTGGGATAGGCATGTTGGATTTTGCCCTTTTTTATGGAATATCGTACAAATGTTTGATTAGTTTCATCAATTTTGAATATCCACGTAGAAGCAAGAACTTTCAATGGCATCGTTGAATGTGATACAGTTGTCTTCATTTTTGAGACCGAAGAAATGCTTATCGCTCACATTACGCGTGTAAGCAGAAAGTCAGATGGATGGACGGACGTACGAACGGACGACTCGCCTAGGTAGATGTTTTTATACTTTAAGGGATCTTTGAAGCTCCTTTTTTCTTGTTAAAAACATTACCACAAAAAAAAAAATTTAATTTTAATCCTTCTTTTTGTTTGGTGGGCGTGGTCGATTTGTTTTTCATTTTTGTACAGATAATACTGGAGATAATTAGCGCAATATACGTGGAAATTTTTATAGATTTATCGACTATAGTTTAGTAGTAATGAGCAAAATACCCAAATTTTTATTTGCTTTCGACCACAGAATTGTTCTCGGTTTACATTCTACTATAGACGTGACTTTTGACCGATTTGACCAGTTTTCAATACCAATACTGCGCGCGACAGCTTTCAATTTTTTTGCCAAATTTGAGCTCCGCACCTTAATTTTCGCAATCGAAAGAATGGTTATCACAGACATTACATAGATGAGCAGTAAATGGATGGACGGACATATCTAAATGGATTCTGAATTTGATACTGCTTCTTTCTAGGTGTTTTGCAAACAAAAGAAGAAATTTCGATACTTTATAAAAAAACATTACATAGACAAGCCGATGGATGGACGGACGGACGGACATATCTAAATGGATTCTGGATTTGATACTCATTCTTTCTAGGTGTTTTGCACTTTTGGATAAAACAAAAGATGAAATTTCGACACTTTATAAAAAAAACATTACATAGACAAGTCGATGGATGGGCGGACGGACGGACATATTTAGATGGGCTTTGAATTTGATACTGCTTCTTTCTTTTGATAAAACAAAAGAAGAAATTTCGATACTTTATAAAAAAATATTACATAGACAAGCCGATGGATGGACGGACGGACGGACATATCTAAATGGATTCTGAATTTGATACTGCTTCTCTCCAGGTGTTTTGCACATTTGGATAAAACAAAGAACAAGAAATTTCGATACTTTATAAAAAAACATTACATAGACAAGCCGATGGACGGACGGACGGACGGACATATTTAGATGGATTCTGAATTTGATACTGCTTTCTTTCAGAACAAATTTCAGTGCTCTATAAAATTAAAAATGGACGCGGCTGAGCTCTTGATTTTAAGACCTTTGCACATTTCTTCAATCTTGATCTTGAGAGGATGACATATTAACTTTAATAGCATCAAATAAGAGCATCAAATCGGACTAGAGAACTTCGAGAGAGTTTGACCCTTTAGATAAGTTTTTATGAAGTTTTGTTTGGATATTATGCTTGCATCATATATATATATGAAATAAGTCTTCTTCGAAATGTATTTAAAGAATATAAGAGAAAATATATTCAATGAACTGAACTTACGATTTAATCTTAGCAGCATCAGGACGTGTATCGTGTTTAAGACCATAAAAGGCTAACAAGACATCTATATCGCTACCCTTAATGACATGGTCAGCTAAACGTACAACTGTTGTTGCAGCGTTGCGCAATTTTTGATTATCATCTTTTTGTTTATTATCATCAATAGTTAGGGAGGATGAAGTGCCACAGGCGGCATCTGTACCAGTTGATGTGGCAGTACCATCATTTGTAGAATCAAAAGTGTTGCTGCTTTTGTTGTTGTTGTCTTTTAATGACTTGGCAAATGTGAAAGGATATTGAGCTTTCAATTCAGTTGATTCAATATTTTGTATGAGCAGTAAATGAGCAGACAAATGTTTTGGATGCGCTGCAACTATTTCATCATGGATTTTCTCGGCCTTATCGTAATCTGTTCGGGTTCGGATTAAATGGAAAGGAAAGAAATAGAATGAAAAATGTATGGTAGATATAAAAAGAAAATTAAAGTGATAATAATAATCAGATGACAATTTCACAAGTATTCAGAATGGAAACATAGGTCCATTGTGTTTTTAGGACATATGTCTCAAAAGGATTATAATGTGTTTACGGAAAATCGAGGAATTGAAGAAATCGACAGTCCACTAAATATTCCCATACACAACTGTGTCTTTCTATGCCCTGCACCAGTTGCCTTACCGGGTCTAGTAAGTTTGTGTGGATGTTTGCTACACATACACGGACTGGATATCAATCTATCTTGTATTGTAACGATAGATTCAAAATCAATTAATCTGCATCGATTTAATCTCTCTTGTGCATCTGTCCGTATGTCCGTCTGATGTCTGTCTATGTACTTTTGAGATATTCTGACAAAACTTGCTACACTGCTACGTATTTAGACCAAAGGAGGAATGCTATTGAAAATGGATTCGATCAAAACATTTGTCCTACCACTCCCTTTATAACGCCTTATTTTGAAAAATTCGCTTTAGGAAAAATTTTTTAATATTCAAAATTTCGTTACTGAGTAGTTCTGTTTCGGCAGCAAGACGCAGAGATAAGCTCAAAACGATTCAGATAGTAATCGGTGTTCTTATAGAGTGCGATTATTTTAAGTCCTCCTGGATATTAGTTATATCCTTATAACTTTAATATACCCGGTATTATATCTCAAGTGGTGTAGGACATTAAAAAAATCAAAAAACCTCTAAGAAACGAAATAAAAAAAAATTTCGATTCCCTATAACGTTAGATGGACCTGGTCCATTTTTTTTCATTTCTGTACACTAAGTCTAGGGACAACCATAAAATATACTTGATGAAGTTTCTGAATAATCAGCAAGAAACTTCTTTTTGCTCATCTAAATTTATATTGCATAGTAGGCGTGACTTATCACTGATCTGATTTAATTTCAATACCAATTTGGATGCAAGTATTTCCAAAGTTTTCGACGAATTCCAGAAAGATTTCGAAAAATTTCCAGAGAAACACGAAGAGTAATAGGCATGCAATGTTTAGATCGATTTAGCATCCAGTACCGATCAATAATATATATATATATCTTATAGGGCCTCAGAAAATTTTTTCTGGGCGTTGCAAATATTTCAAAAAAAAAGGACTTCGAACCTTCGGTAGTGGTAGGGTATAAAAATTAATTATCTTTGAACTTCATCGCGTCAGTTTACGTTTCGAACCTGAAGAGAATTGTCATGAAAAGTAAACTTTTGGATGGTAATAAGATCTATTTTGTTGAAAATTTTATGTTGAAAATAAATGGAAAATATTTTAGGCGAACTTTTGCGAAGTATTTTAGAGTCGGTCTTGCCCGATTGTAGAGTTTCAACTTTTTTTGAAGCCCCATTAATTGAGAATAAATCTATCAAGTATAAGCTCCCTATTTTAAGGACGATAACCGAATTTCTACTAAATAACTAAAACGACAAAGAATTGTATACCGATAAAGAGAAGAAACGAACCGGTGGCGAACACAAAAATTCTCAGACCTGAATGTTCGTGTATTTAATTTTCATGTCGATTACCGAGAATGCGAAGACTCCGAACTCCGAATGTGTGTGTTCCTTAAAAATATTTAATTATTCTAATATTGTCTGTTTAACGGAACTACTTACCCAATTTAGTTAACATAGAACATTGGAAATCTCTGAGACCTTCGGAATATTCATCTATACTGAGCTTTTTATTTGAATCTGCGACAGCAGGAGCAGAAGCACTATCCCCTCCCGAGGCCGAAGCATTAGCCGGAGCATTAGCGCCAGCTGGAGGCGTATTAACGTTAGAAGCTTTTGTTTTGCCTGCAAGACCACCGCCACCACTATTTGCAGTGTTTGTTGAACCATTGCTACCATTCTTCTTACCGCCTCCCTCTGATGGATTAAGAAAATAATAAAATTGTTGTACATCGATACGTTTGCCAAGATCATCTTTAGGCAAAGTTATGGTACCAGTTAACCAACAACAATTATTGGGTAAATTAGCCTTAGTTAACTTCTCTTGAGTCAACGGTCCCAAATATAAAACCTTTGGAACATTACGATTTATTAAAGATGCCGTAAATTTCTGACCACTAACAATACATTGATTATATTCGGCATAGAAATCCAAATTAAGCGGTGTAGCCAGTCTACACAAAGCAATCATATTAGTTTCACTAATTTTTTCCAAAGCTTCACGTTTCTCGTGACGTATTTGCATACGTATTGTGTATTCACCCTTTTCAAGTTTTGTATAGAAAGTATGAGAATTTGCATCACCGCATGCAATCATCGCTTTATTTGAATCGAATATCATCCATAATTGTGATTCAAATTCGGATTCATAGAGAACAGGATTAAAGAGTGGAGCATAAACTGCTATTTCCATAGGCTTGGCTACGTTAAGTGTAAAGGAAAATAAATTTTGATAAATTTGTCGTCCTTCTGGTATAACGTCTCGTGTTCCACTTAATGGTGTTATTTTCGATTCATTCGCTTTCAGGACAACTGCTGCAGTTTTTAATTGAATTTGTGGTTGAATTTCCGTATTAGCTAAAGAGGAAATTTCGATTCTATGCAATCCACGTGCAGCATGCATAACATCTGAAAACAAACGAATACAGCAGAGGCATGAAAAAGATTAAAATAAAATAGTTTGTTTTTTTTTTTGGAAAAAAAAAAAAAAAAAGTCCACAACACAACCGTCAATTATAAATCAAATACTCTGGCGTCTCTGATAAACATACGATTTGTGTTTTGTTTTTGGCATTCTTATCATAGGAATATGCTTATAAGTGTAGCTTCAATCGGGCGGTATGGGCGGTATGGGCGGTATGGGCGGTATGGGATTCACTACTAACAATTGCTAACAAAATGAGAAATGAGTTGTATATTCATTCTATTTTACCTCTGATGTTTTTTTCTTGTTTTTTTTTCTTTTTGTTTTTTCATCACTTTAGTTCTATTTAAAAATATTCATTTTTTATTTTTAAAAAAAAAAAAAAAAAAAAAAAAAAAAATTTATCTTTTACTAAATATCATGTCTGCATAAAAACATGTACATGTATACATATGAAAACGTTCACCGCGTCTATATACATTGTAAATATTTTTGTGGGGGAGAGGGGCCTTGTTTGATTTGCTGTGTTATGTGTGTGGTGTATGTAACAACAAGCAGCAGCAAAAAAAAAAAAAAAAACCTTTTCTGTGTTTTGCCGTTTTTTTTTTTTTTTTTTTTTTTTTTTTTTGGTTGTTCAAATGTGTATGAACAACAGTAATATAAACACTTACCACCAACACAAACGCACCCAGAAACATGAATCGTAACGCACCACACAATGCATACATGCATGCATGCATGCATGCGTGGATGTAGATGGACATATGAGTTTAATAACTGAGTGTTGTGCTCTTGTTATACAATACTTGCTAGTAATGGTGTGGTCATGTTTATTCTTGTTAAACATCACCGCATCGCTATCGCCAACTTACTAACTAACGCAAACGCAAAAGAATTGTTGAGATTATAATGTCAATATATGAAAATAAATAAGAAAAATTTCAATTAAGTCGAATTTATAATGCCCTGCACAGCTGCTATTATTATAATATTAGGTTGGGGAAAAGGTAATCCATCCAATCTAATAAGAACTTCAGGACTTTATTTAACATTTCGAATTGGAAAATAATGGATTACCTTTTCCCCAACCTAATATTTCGAATAGTAATTTTTAGTGAAATTATTTCCGAGGTAATGTACTTGTTAGGACTTACGAGAAGGATTAGTAGTTAACCAACAATTAAAATAAAAATTTTCTCATCATTTATCTCATCATTTTAGTTAGCGGACTTTAGGGTAGTTTGAGATAAAATTTAACGTTCTCTAAATAAATTAAACTAAATCTAAAGTCTAGAACTCAATTTTAATAATCTTCACATGATCTTCATATCATTACCTTTTACGTGGCAACCGCTTTAAACTAAGTACTGTGGCCATAAAGAACACAAATAAAATTCTTTTGTTTTTTTTTCAGTTTTGACATTCATTCAACATTACATAGCATTGGCTAGTTGCGACACATATGAACGCGTGTATGGATGTGTGTTTGTTTTATTTAATTAAAACTATAATCTTAGGGCATTATGAGCGAGCAACAAAAAAAAAAAAAAATTAAACTTTGCGAACTAGAATTTTTCAATGATTATAAATAATAATAACACAACACAACACATAAGAATAAAAACATCAAAAGCAATACATTAAAAAAAAAAAAGAATGGAAAGAAAGCAAGCAAAAGTCCGAAAAAACCCAGTTTTGTTCTCATAATTACGATAATGAGGTTAAACAAAACAAAAAAGAAAAACGAAAAAAAAAAAAAATGCGGTAATAAAAATTAATCGTTTGCCTTAATTGCCTTAACTTTGGTGCGAAGAAAGTAAAATTTTGTTTGCGCGGTGCAGTATTTTTATTAAAAAGACATTAAAATAAAATATAATCAATTGCTATAAAGATTAATATTATTAATTACGCCTGCAAATATTAATATCTATCGTGTGCCTATACCTATATAATTTAGAAAGCTCGTACGATATTAAAACTAAAATGTTTATATCTCATAAACACTCGTAGATCAGCTGTATGCATCGTGATTGCTTATACATAATGTGTAAGCATCAAAGTGTTCGTTTTGATCCCCTCACTTAGGTTATATGTTACGTTTTATTCTGTGGTAGTTACGTTACTTAGGTTAACTTATTTTTTTACTAATTTTAGTTTCAACTATTTTATAGTAGAGTTATAAATAATTTAGAGTTTCATAGCCGTAAGCTTATGATTATTTTATCGAATAAGAAGTCGACTGATTGGCAACGCCAAACAGTTAAGTAAAGATAAAGAGGAAGAAGAAGACGACTTCCTCTGTCCTTTTGTTACGAGTTCGTTGAAAAGTTAGGAAATGCATGTAATTTTTCTATCCGTGAACACCCATGTATGGGATAGTGTTAGGAGACTTAGGAAATTATATTTGATAACACAAATAAGAGACTTAACGGAGGGATGTTTAACATACAGAATCTGAAGTATTACAAAATTAATGCGTACTAAAAGTAAAATTAATAGAATTAATGATTGAGTTAAACAAAAGTGTTTATAGGAAAATCCTTTCTTTACAACTGGATTAAATATATTTGTCTTATTATTCATGACATCGATTGAGAAGAACTGCTTGAGGTGCACACAAATGGTATCAACGAAATGGTATAAAATGTGTATTCGGGGATTCATCCAGGAAAATAATAGATTACGAACGAAGATATTGCAATGTAAACAATAATTTACAGCGGTCTTTAATTCTACCCGGAAAAAGGAACTGTATTATCGACAATCCATTAAAAAGCAAAATTGCCAAAATGTTGTAGCAACAAAATGTGCAACCGTATCATTTGAATTGGGCAGATGTCATTATGAACGGAATTCCAAAAAAGTTATAAAAATGTATAAGATCTCATATTGAAATCATCGGCACGCTACAATGCATCCATGATATATTCAGATCTATCGTCCGTTACTTGCCAAAAAATCTATTAAGAAGTTTAACCTGTCAATGCTTATATCTCTAAAGTAAAAATTGTTTAGCTGATGTGCTAACGGATGAGAGATGGACATGTATAATTCATGAGGAGGTTAAGTATCCCTATATATTCCGAATGGAGTCGCATTCTCTCTTATACACGGCACAAAATTTCAACCTCTCTTATGTACATTTAAACATCTAAGCTTCCAAGTGTTATTTCCGTAATATTTATTTCTAAAAGCATTATAACTTTTTTCAGCCTCCGGACGCTTTATGACCACCGGAGTTCTTTTCATTTTATAATTTGTTCGCGTATACTTTTTTATTATTTATTTTTATATATGTGTGTTTTCTACATCTCATTTGTGTGGAAAATATGGTCCATTTCTTTTAGTGAATATTTCATTTTGGTGAAAATATTCATCAAAACCTTCACAAAATTTTTTAAATTAAATAGTTTTCATAAATATATGAGATGCATACACGAACACATACATTTCACACGAACATAGACATTCTCATAAGCGAAAAATTTAATTTAAATTCAAACTTTTCAACTTTTTTGTGTTTGTTGTTGTTAACGCTTGACGCATGCACACATGTGCAGATACACTCATGCACTCAATTTCAATGAAATATGTTGGATGCGTTTAAATAGAAAATCGTTGCTAGAGTGAAATATATATATATACATAAACACACGCGTGCATATAAGCACACAGTTAGCAGACACGATTTCAGACAGACAGACAGACACACCAAAACATGCATACATGACAATTTAAACAAACAACTACTACTACTATGATGCCTTGTTATCATAGAAACGCGCTGCTCACATGCAACCGTTCACGCACGTAAACACTACACTCGTAAACATACACTCATACATACACACGTCTGTACACAACGCGTTGCTGATGTAATACTTATTTTCATATATTCTTTGAAGTAAATGCTCCTCCGGTTTATTTGTATTTCCCATGTATATACATAATCTATGGCAGTAGGAAATCAACTTTGAACAACATCACAAAAACAACGGAAAATAACAAGAAGAAGAAAAAATAAAAAATCATGAAAATCCCAAAATCCAAAAAAGAAATGAAATATAAAAAAAAAAAAATCAAATTCAAGCTAATCTGACGAACTTGGTCGGAGAATAGTAGATCGTTGCTAACAAAATTTATGAACAATGAAATGGAAGAAATACTTCAATATACATATATATATGTACACAATATATGTACATCCAAATACATATACGAAAATCTAACAGACACGTGTCTACAAAATACAAAAAAAACAAAAAATGTAGAAAAATCTGTAAAAATGTTGTTCACTTCGCTCATACAAGAAGCACACGTAAATAGAGATTTATCAACAAAACGTTCATAGAAAAAACTTTAATTGAAATTATTTCGTCTTCTCTATATAGCGATGTCTAAGCAGATGCATCATCCACTACATATCCACTACACGTAGGTTAACGCGCATACGATTTCATTTGCCCACCATAAGTACGAAATGTTGACCAAAATTTTGAGTATTAATGGTAAGAAAAAAAGAAGAAGAAATGCCAGCTCCTCATTCAGTTTAAAAATCGTGTAGCTGTGTGCAGCCGTTTATATTCTTATTTCTGGGGTTTCTGTTCGAAAAACTGAATCATACGATTATCATAAAACCCCAAAGAGGGAGAGAGAGCGAAAAAAAGTGATGTTCGAAACGAACACAGTTCGTGCTGTACGATGTTTGTATCAAAGCGTCCTATCTAAACTCGACTTCAGGGTTTTGCTAAAATTCATTAATGAAGTACTTTAGCTGAAGTTTTTATCGCAAATACGAACAATGAATTGCTCAAGGTGTATCTTTTGTAAGAGGTGAGGTTGATTTATGTATTTACCACAAATTTTGTGGATGATAATCAAAAGTTGTACCTGTCTATTTATATACCTGGTGGTTTAATTTTTTCAAAGCCCTTGAAGTCTATTGAATCGCTGGAAATCAAGCTCGCTAAAAAGTTGAAAATGAAAGGTATGAGAAAGGCGCCTGGAGTGCTTGAAACGTAAAAAGTAAAAATGTCATAAAAATTAACCAGTCACGTTATGTAACCCATGTCTTGATACAGTTTGGAATGAGTGAATGTAACTGAACTTGTACTTCAATTGACTAAAATTATAAACTTTCGGCCAGTGTAAGTGTCTTAACGACGAAGAAAGCAAAAGGCAAATGTTACACATTCCATCATATATTTAGCCTGTAGGGTTTTTATTGTTTGCTGCACAACTTTTTGGACCAAATATATGTGATGCGCAGTAAATTCGCTTAATCGATGTGGAACTAACCCCACTACGAAACCCAAAGTGGTAGACAATCAAACGAGTAATGAGGTACTTGAGTGGCTTTATGTATAAAAACCAAAACAAAGATAACATTAAAGACTATTGTGATGCGGACTGGACTGGATACGTTGACGACTGTCAATCTACAGCCGGCGGCTATGTCTTTACATACAAATCCGTCACGAAATTTCATGGTCAATAAAGAGACACAAACGACAATTGCATTATCTTCGACAATAGTCGAATTCATGTTCTTAACTGCTGCTATTCAAGACTCCATTCGGTTTGAAATGCCTGGAGTCTGAACTCAACGCTGAAAACAATGAAACTATGCTGTTTTGTATTGTGATCGACCATTAGGGCGATTTACAAGTTGCTCTTAATAATAATTATTCCCCGAGAGAATGCAACACGTATAAATAAAAGCCAAATTTATTTGTCAGAAAATCAATGTGAAGGAGATTGTTTCGTAAATTTATGCACGAATGAGATGATTGCACATGGTTTTACAAAGGTTGCCACACTTCAAAAGCTAACACACATATTTACTAAGGCAGTTGTCATTAACTTTAATATTAGGTTCGGGAAAAAGAAATCCATTATTTTTTCGGTAGATGACTACACTGGTAGATTTCTCGTAAAGTATCGATCAAACAATTT